>LOEQ01002225.1:240837-265042 GCA_001685075.1 Bramus lutescens | reverse complement strand
CTTTGGAAGAGCAGGCAGTGCTCTTAACCACTGAGCCATCTCTCCAGCCCCTACAAGTGGATTTTTAATACCAAAGTTTGGAGTTATATTTAGTTTGAGAAAATAACACAACAGATTGAGTTCTTCTTACATTGTACCATGGGCTGACTAATAAAACCGCAGTTATAACCCAGGCACACTCAACATCTGGTAAATGCCACTCATACTAGGGTTTTAACCAAAAACACAGGCTGGCCTTGAAAACTAAATACTGTACATGGGGACATTAAACATCATGACTATATTAGCTAGTGAAAACAAAAATTTAAGAGCAGAGGTGGACTACTTCCCCACACTTTTGACAACCACCTCCTCTTTCCTAAGGAACGACAAAAATGTTTTCAACATCCTAAGAAACCCGCCCCACGTCACTCTCCACTTCAATTGGTGCCCTTATGCTCACATGAAGAGGATGGAGGTTCCCACAAGCTCCTGACACGCCAGACACTTCCTATCACCTTCTACCTGTTTCCCACAGCACATCTTACACACATCTCTCGGCTGTAACACACACAAAGCACGCTTCTTTGATTTCCTCTATCGTTTCATTTAAACTAAGATTTAGTTTTAGGAATAATTATGTTGTTTGGTGCACTGACAGGCTATTCTAAAACGCAGGTCATTAAAAGCTTATCTATCTGATCGTTCGTATTTTTAATTAGGTTAAGAGGCACATAAAGATAAAAAGCAAACTCACCTCAAAACTAATGGAGTAAGTGTAGGCAATTCTGATCTCCCCAGAAGCCTTGTTACTGATGTCCATGGGGGGTCCGGAGCAGTCTGGTTTATCTATGTGGGTGTGTTTGAAGCTGTGAGAAGAAACATTTTGGCAAGATAATGATAAAGTTCATTTTAGAAAATGAGGTAAAATATAGGTCATACGTTTTCTCTGTATTTCATAATGCGGTTGACTATTAAAGATGACATCATTCATGCCACA
The DNA here is from genome assembly GCA_001685075.1 of Bramus lutescens. Classification (NCBI taxonomy): domain Eukaryota; kingdom Metazoa; phylum Chordata; class Mammalia; order Rodentia; family Cricetidae; genus Bramus; species Bramus lutescens. The sequence continues at coordinate 264,063 of LOEQ01002225.1, read as the reverse complement.
CTACAAAACTTGTCTCAAATTTGACTCTCTGTGGAATCAAGGGCTTGAACTGAGGTCATCCTTGGAAATCACTTTTACAACCTAGCCACCTCCCCGGTCCTCACGTCATACTTCACAGCATGGAGATAGCGGGCTTGGCTACATGTTCCATTATAAGCGAAAGTCTGAACAACTTCACGTGAAAGAACACGGAAGCCCTACTCCCCTGTGAAGATGGGCCTGGCCGTGCTGCTCATGCTGGTTTTGATGTCTGGACCATAGACCCCCGCTTCACCCACGTGCTGGGACCGCGAGCACAAGTCACTGTACTGGGTCACACAATCTCAGGGGGGTGTAAACGAGCGGCCATTTCAGTGCGCCACACATTGCTTTACACTAATATGTAAAAGCATGGCTAGTTCAGTGCAGGAAAAGTCATGGAAAAAATACAACCCACAACCAAAACAAGTACTCTTCTTTTCTTGAGACAAGGTTCTCTGAGCAGCCCTGGCTGTCATGGAACTCACTTTGTAGACCAGGCTGGCCTCAAACTCAGAGATCTGCCTGCCTCTGCCTCCCAGGTAATGGGATTAAAGATGTGCACCACCATGCCTGGATCAAAACAGGTACTTTTAAGCTGACACCCCAACAACCTTAAAAAACTCCCTTGCAAAGGCTGGCATGGAGACTTTAAAACAATGGTTCTAACCGTCACGTGGGCCTGAGAGAGGAAAGCTATCTGTCACCAAAGAGAGGCTCTTTCCATTACAAAGGGGACACTGTGCCAACCACAACAAACGGAAAAGGTGTGAAGATTCCTGGAGGAAAAACAAAACAAAATGAAGAAGAAAGGCATCTCAATTCGACCAGTTCCCCATTACAGAGAAATAATAATTACTGTTTCTCTGTACAGTCTGTAAACATCTCAGAAACAGAATACTGAAGGCAGCGCTCAATGTAATTAATCCGCAAATGTCAGAATAATGATTAAGGAATAAGTGCTTGGTCTCAAAAATACTTATTTAGATCTAAGTTTTACTGATATCTGCCATTGGTTTAGGGAAGTTGTTGAGGTATGTATCTCACTCTGAAGTCAACTCAATCCTCCTGCCTTAGCCTCCCAAAGTGCTAGGATTATAATCTAAGCGCGAGCCACCACACATGGTTGCAATAGTTTTTTTTTTTTGAACCTAGTTGTATATTTACCTTTTTGGTTCAAGTTTAGCAGCTACTAATCTTGCTCCCATGGACCCAGTTTCAACAACATGATAGTGTATTTTGATGTCAACATGATTGAAGATGTAGAAAGTATCTCTCTCATGGAATTCTGACTGTGAAATAGAACTTAAAGTTAGAGGGAGAATCAAGCACAGTACTTCACAGATGACAAATTAACAAATACGTTCAGATACAATTTAAACTTGCCCTAGTACAATGCTAAGGTTTTAAGTCTGAAGTCCTTATAAACCAAAATGAAGTGTAGAAGGTAAATGATGCTTTCTAAGTCTTAATTTTACATAAAACTAATAAATATCTGCTTAAACTAGGTAACTAATATTTTCTAGCTTTTCACTTACAATACAATGTTAAGAAGAATAACAAGAACATGCAGAATCACCCACATTTTAATAGCACCCACTCTCCAGACTCTATAACCTGTTTCAATGAATACCCTGACCACTCAAGTGCCTCTGCTCAACTTCACAAGAGGATTAATCAGTAGAATGAGATTCACGCATCTCTTGATCCTCCTCAGAGACCCCCACTGCTAGCACTCTTTTCCCTACTTCTTAACAACTCTACCTTTGCCTTTACAGAAGGTTTACGACGACAGTTTCTATTGTCTACGAGTGGCCATGGGTGGAAGTCCGGAGTCAGTCATCTCCTTTGCCCACGTGGGCCCTGAAATTGAACTCAGGTCACCACGCACCTTTACCTACTGAGCCATCTCACTGGCCCTCAATCTAACTTCTTTTTTAAATTAAAAATTCTTTTAAAGATTTATTTTTTGGGGGAGCATAGTGGTGTAGGTCTTTAATCCCAGCACTCAGGAGGCAGAGGCGGGCAGATCTCTGAGTATTTGCGTATCATGTGTGTCTTGAGAGCCAGTGCTCGTGCAGGTGAGAAGAGGTCTCCCAGAACTGGAGGGCTAGGCTGTTGTGAGCCACCTGACAGGGGTGCTAAGGCTCAAACTCAGGTCCTCTGCAAAAGCATTACCATCCCTCCAGCCACAGAATGTAATTTTTAACTGAGTTAAAGACTTAAACCTTAACACAGAACTTATTATAAGAGACTGTAAATGTTGAACTAAATCTGCATTATTTTAATTCTAGAGTTAAATTTGCACAGTTTTAATCCATCTTAAATTTAAGATGTAAGTAATGTACTTGTGAACATCTAACGGTATTCATTCTATACCTGTAGCAATACTGTTTAAAAATCAAATTCTCCTTCTAAAAAACAGTGCAAAGTTTACCACAGACTTACACTAATAACACAGGCATCTTTTGCATGGCCTTTATCTGTAATGTAACAGCCAATAGGAAATCCAGGATTACAGAACCTCTGACCATCTTCGACATCGTAACACCACGTTACAGGCATATTATCCACAATCCTGTGCACGGAGGTAAAAGTCAAGTTAGGAAAGAGCCTAGTAAACACAACTCAGTACTGCTTAGATCAAGGTCATCGTTTTATAGTAAACATTTCTAAATGTCTTTATTTTGTTTTGGTTTTTATCTACACAGTTTCTCTGTGTAACCCTGGCTGTCGTGGAACTCACTATGTAGACTAGGCTGGCCTTGAACTCAGGGATCCATCTGCCTGCCTCCACCTCTGCATCACCATCGCCCACCTGGCTTTTAAATGTGTTAAGATTCCAAATTAAAAAATGCTTTGATGAAACCTATGATACACTATGTAAGAGTAGATTTTACAGAGGCTTTGAAACTACAATGCAGACAGGAAAGGTGTTCTATAAGCCAGTGTGCTGCAGCTGTGAATTTAATGACATCATCTAGGTACCCGAGCGTAACTTTCCCCTTCAGCAGAGGACCTGAAGCTTGGAACAAGGTGCAGAGCAATGTATCTGGCTCCTTAGGAGCTTATTAGGCAGACATAAATGGTGTTTATTATAGCAACTGGATACAAAGACAAAGAATACAACTCCAAGATGAAATTTAACTAAAGGGCGCAGAAAATAAGTGGAAATTGCAGTATTTTCTGTTAAAACTTATAAATCCAAGTGATTTGTAAAAGAAACATTGCTATAAAGCAAGAGAGGAAAATCTTTCAAACTTTATAGTGAAAAAACATGAAAAGAATAATGAAGTTCTATAGCATTGTGAAGCTGCATTATAGCCCAGGAGTGTGGTCCTCTATGCTTAGAACACACTGCAGGATACAAAATAAAAAATTAGTCAAAATATACTAGCTGTATTACAGTCATAAGACTACACTCCAGGGCATGTTTTATTTTGTAATTAACGCGTGCACTAGGAAGTAAAATTATGATTCTATATTCACCCAAGGTGTATGTTAATGACCTAATAAAACAAGTCTTGTCATATTTAAGTGCTACTTAATAGCACTCTGTGTACCAAATTTTAGAATCACCTATACTATTAAACTGTTTATTATTATACCCAAAAGACTGTAATATTATAAAATATTAGAAACATAAAACAATGCTATATAAATAATTCAGAGTTTTGTGGGGAACTAAATATTCAGTCAGTTGCTTTAGACAGAAATGATTATGTACCCAGTGAGTACATACAGGCGACAAGGAGAGTGCTGGTGGCAGTAAGGAGTGAATCACAGCGAGGAGGCAACTAGGGTTTAAAAACAAACATTTCACTTATTTGTAATTTATTTAATGCCGTGATGTTAATAGCTAAAGTATTAGAATGTACTAAACAGAAAGAGAAACCCTTTGAAATAAATGTAAGAAAATTTTAAGAATATCATTTAAAATGCTTTCCTAAGTCAGGCAGCAGCACTTAATTTCTAACATAAAATAACTCAACCCTATCCCCGATTTGCCACAGTGCAACAGAGTGCGGAAGAAGAATCCAAGGGTAACGGTGGGGTGACTGGTCCCAAAGGTCTACCAGAAAGAATTCATTTAGTGTAGAGAAGGCTTCCCCCTCTACATTCCAAGGCCTCTGTGGGAAACACTGCCACCAATAGAACTTTATTATAAAGATGTACTTACTTTCCCAATAATTCAGTTACACAAGCTTTTGATTAGACTGCAATAACCAAAACTGTAGCCAAAGGGAATGAAACTTGGCCATGAAGTGCTACGGTGTGGTTTCTATCAATGAGGATCTCTGCAGTTTTGAAAACTGCACTCCACTCTCCTTTGTTGAACTGGTAGAATCTGAGATGAAATGTGCTAAAGTTAGCTTCAAATCTCTTTCCATACCATAAGCTGCATATGCGGTTCTGTGTCATTAAACCCTGAAAGAATTAAGGCGACTAGCTGGGGAGTATGATTGTATTTTAAACACCATACAGGGCTGAGGTGCAGCTCAGCAGTACAGTGCTTCTTCAACATGAGTAAGACCCTATACTTGGTCTTCAGTAACATATGTGCCCCAACCCCTCCAGCTCCCGCCCAAGAAGGCAAAGGAACAGAGCAGATGGCACAGCTGAAGGAGTTCAGGTACCAGCGTGGGGATCAAAAACAGGCTCTAGAATGATGGAGCTGCTCCGGCTATGGATAAACTCAGCCCCAAAGATCTCAAACCCACCTTTAAATACCCCAAATAAAAATGGAAAGGTACTCAACTCAATTAAGAAAACTATATCCCATTAACCTTTCTCTATAATGAGGATGATGAAAATATGTATATGGATACAATGCTCTGTAGAAAAAAAATCACCATTCATTCGCATTGTGGAGTTCATACAACTGTATGAACGAATGAAGTATAATGTGCAAAGGAATCTGACCTAGCATTTCTTTAAACAAAGGAAGCACGTAACAAAATGAAGAGCACAATAATGTCAGCTTTGTTATTTTCTAACGACATCCGCCCTTTCACACATTCACAAATGCAGACATCCAAAAGCATGCACGACAAACAGTGCTACCCAGGAGGGCGGAGAATAAACAGCTGGCAGCGCCAGTCGACTCTTACTACTACTTAATAGTTTCCTGTACCACTTGTGGGTTTTCTGCAAGCATACACTGCTTAATTTAGAAAATAACCTCTGCCTCCCTAAAGCAACTTCGTACAATGAAATGACTACATTCACAGTAAGACTCCATAAGAGTTCAGTACTCCTGAAGGTTTTTCCAATTCTGAGGGACACATTTTATTTCTGCCAATTATGCTTGAAGTCAAGTTACCAGTCTAAACCTTCTGAAATAGAAACATACTCAACTCAATTTCAGTAATCCCACCACCGAGAAACAATGTTTCCAAAACCAGTGACCTGGGGCTTAAGGACTTAAGGCCTAGAATTACTAGTCTCCAAATTCTTGTTCATGACGTGGACTTGATTATCAAACTTTCCCATTTTAACAGCAAAAACTACTTTTACCAGTACTTTTCCAGTTGACTTTTAGAAGCAGTCATTTGCTGGCAACCGCCTTTATAAACTGCTTAGTAAATTTTACTAGTGAATGCCTTGTAACTTTGTAACCTACTTTAAATCGCCTTTCTTCTTATAACATATCCTGGCATTGAGATAGGACCTAGAGATTTGGCAAAGATTAGCCAAAGATTTCTCGGTACCTTCCTGTATGGATGCTGCTGAGGAATAAAATCTCCTGTTATCTCTATCTATAGTACTAGGATAGAACCAAGTAAAGGCCTACCTACCACATTCTGCCACCAAACCACACACCCTAGTCTTTGCTCCCATTATCTCCAGGACTAAAGTCTCAACGGTACTCTCAGAACAGAATGGTACGAGAGACCTAAAATAACCACAGGCCGAGGTCTGTGCTTCAGTCAACAAATGAGCCACTGCTAGAACAGATGGAGGTGAAAAAGGCTAAGAGAAACACAACTCTAAATATTCTCTTAAGTATGAAGAATAATTTGTAGGAAAGAAAACAACCAAGGAGAAATGGCTCCCAGCTCACACTGGTCTTGTGATGCATCTGCACAGCAGCTCAGGCAGTAAAGCTCTTGGTTTCAGGGCCTCTCGGAGCCAGTGGGTGGTGCACCAGGCCTGCGCCTGCCAGCACTATGTCCTTCCTTTTTCTCCCAGGGCCTGCACATCTAAGGACACTTACTTCAACAGGGCGCAAGGCCCAGTGCTATGAGAACCAGCCTGACCAACAAGTTCACACGTGAATGGATGCAGCTCTAGGACCGCCCTGCCTAGGAATCCTTTGCTCTCTAAGCTTGGCACACAGGAATTGAACCGAGGAGAGGTGAGAGGCTCTAGCCATTGTACTCCAAGTCATTTTCCTGGGAGACTATAAACTTTCCAGCTTGAGACACCAACACCAAGTTCAAGGAGTGAAGAAAAGAGAATGCAGGGAACCAGTAGCAACTTAGTTTCTCTAAAGGAAAAACTTCTATACATCATGCATCTAGATGGAACACAGGCGTGTGTAAACAAAATGATCTTGAAAAGGGTGGATCTGGAGAGCCATCAATGTCTTTTACATTTGAATACTGGATAGTAAGTATATACTACTTAAGAACAAAACAAAATGCTTTTGATTTCAACACAAACTGGTAAACTTGCTAAAAAGCATGAAGTAGCTGTAATGTGTAAGAAGGTGCTACTGGCAAATGTTGAATGGGTTTGCTAAGGCTTCTCTTTTCCCCACAGCACAGACCACACACGGCCACAGGAAGCAGTGCAGCAGCCCTGCTGAGTAAAGGCAGCACAGCACCTCCACGATCGTGATCTAAGCACGGGGAACAGCACTTTGAACTATGCTCCAGCACTGCTCTGGCATGGACACAGTCGGTTAATTTGCTATATTTTCTGTAACCTCCAATTTACTTTCTACAGACACTGAAATAGGAACTTCACCTTTGGAGCCCTGACCACCGACCCTGTCTCACCAGTGGTGCTGATAGTTCAGCAGCATGCTCTTTTTCAGGAAATCCAGCTTCTGTTTGTCTTCAGGCTTCTCCGTATTGTACGTTTTCGTGCAAACGAGCTTACAGTTTTCGACCTTATTAAATGTGAACTGCATAAAAAGAAAGCATTAACAAAAATTATCCAAAAAGATACAGGTTCTTCCTAAGATAACAGATAATTTCTTAGGTCATTAATGTTGGTCATAAACATCTAACATCCACCACAGCTCACTCAGTTACACTGAAACTTTGAACTGATTCTCATAGTTCAGTCAGTAACTTTTCTTATCACAAGTTCTTCCTTCCTCTTCTGATGACTTTAATTTACTCATCGTCTCCATGTAAATAAGATCTAGAAGAAAGGAAGGTAAAGCCATTTCCTTAAAGCATGTTCTGAACTTGTGGAGTTGATAGTTTCTGTGTCAGCGTCCAAGTGGAGGTATCAATCAAGTGTTTGACAGGAGACTTAGCAGTGACCACAATATCATATTTGAATATCTAAAATCAAAGCACATATGACCTTTACTCAAGTTTAGACAGCTCATTTTTCAGGACTCTATAAAAAAGGTAAAGTATCAGTATTTTTTTTTTAAATCAAATTAAAAAACTAGAGGTTCCTCCAGAATTTACTTCATATATATAAACAAACAACATTCACAGAACATTAATGACAGGTTCACGATGACTTACTGCCAACTATTTAAGTGTTAATTTTAAAAACACTTTTCTGGGCTGTAGGGTGGGGTAGAAGGCACCGGCAGAACACGAGATGAGCAGCAAGCATGAGGCTCGCTCAATCTCCAGAACTAGAACCAAATAGAATGCCCCAATATAAACACTTCCATATTTCCAGAAGACTGTGACACATAAACTACATAAATAAAGCATAATAATTTGTAATGAAAAAATTATGCTTCATTTCTAAATAGCCCACCTGACTTGCCATTTTGTTTGTTTTGGAAACAAGGTCTTACTATGCGACAGTCTGACTGCGTGCTCAAGCTCCTTCTAGCTACCCAAGCCTCCCAAACGCTGGGCTCTCGGTAGGTATGGACCACACCTGGCTAGCGTGTACTTGTGCATGTGGTATGTGCTGGCATTCTACAACAGTGCCATCCACTAGAGCAGCCCACTGCTGCCACCTGCCAGTTTAATTTTCATATCACTGACACATAGTGCTTGTGCCACGGTCCTGAAGCTGAAGGTTCAATTAGTCAGTGAAAGCACTCACACGGCAGAGTCAGAGGCACAGCCGTCAACACAAATAAACAGATATGCACTATCTCTGCTACCAGTTATGCCTCAACCTAATGGCTGGCAACTGGAGTTAGCTGACCCAACTTCTGTGTTCAACTGTAAAGGAAAAAGACCAAAGGAGGTGTGCGCGCACGCACGTGTGCACACATGTGCGGTGCAGCATGTGGAGGCCTGTCACAGGCCAATGTCAGCCACCCTTACAGCACTTTCCACTTCAGTCCTGACACAGGGTCTACCACTGAACTGCAGCTCACAGACTTGCAGCTCCCCGGCGGAGATTACAGGTGCGCATGTACTAATGTACCCAGCTTTTAAGTGGGTGCTGGGTCCTAAATTCAGGTCCTGAGGCTTATTAGCAAGCACTTTGTCAGCTGAGTCGTCTCCTCAGCCCGGATGACGTCTGACTATATACCAATAGCTCGCATTACCCTAATGCTCCCTATGTTCTACACATACTCATATTATATTATCAAGGCTCGCGTGTTCCACCCAACAATGAATAAGGCTGGCCACCTTATTCACATTTTAGAGATTAGAAAAACCAAGGCATAAAAGACACAAACTAAGAAATGCCAGTCAGGATGTGATCCAAGACAGCTGAGCTATAAAAAGAATGTTTCTCTCCTTATGTTTAGTGAGAAATTCTATATTTTAAACCACAGTTGTTGTGGATTTAACGGCACTCTTTATTTTTATGTGTACGTCTGTGTACCACATGCATGCAGCATGGAGGATGAGGGTTGAGTCCTCTGGAACTGGAGTGACAGATGGTTGTGAGCTGCCATATGGGTGCTGGGAATCAAACCAGTGTACTCTGGAAGCACAGCCAGTGCTTTTAATTGCTGAGCTATCTTTACAGCCTCCAGTACTTAAGTTTTGATAAGAATTTAAGCTATTAGCTTAAATGCTATTAGCTTTCAAGAAAACCAATCCCTTTTTTGACACTCAAGCCCAATTTTGTCCCATTTTTATTTAAATTCCGTGCTGCGTGGTACATGTACATGCAGAGGGAGTGCCGTGTGCATGGTTGTGGTGGCCAGGGGTGTCCTGCTCAGCCACTCTGCATTATCATAAATACACATCTTTACCTATTCCTTAGCCAATTCTCTTGGCTCCACTTTTTCTGTGTTTTTAATTTTATGCCTATGCTTTGCCTGCATGTAGGGCACTACCTGCCTGCAGTGCCCATAGTGGCCAGCAGAGGGTGTGAGATCCCTGAACTGCTTTGTGGGTACTGGGACCTGAACCTCCTTTGCCTTCCAGAAGAGTGCTCTTAACCACTGATCCATCACTTCAAGTTCTCTTAGCTCCACTTTCAAAAAAACAGGCTGATTCTAAGATTCCAGCTACACAATCTCCTCCCTTCTAGCCGAGCCTAAGGTCTCAAGACCTGTAAAACCTAACTGGCTGTCCCAGCTTCTCTGCTTACACTCTGAGTCCGTTCTCAACACGCCCCCTACAGTGAGCGACTGGGAAGATCGCAGCTGATGCAGACATCTCTAAGTCGGCTCAGATGTCTTCTCATCACCGCTTAAGCTAGCAAGTGCTCTACTACTGAACCTGTACAACACCACACTTCCTCCTACAATGCAGTCCCAATACTCTTTTGCCCTCATCGCTCACTTGCTCAAGTTGTACTTGTTTGTGTACCTTGAACACTCCAGGCAAGTTCACACCCGGGAACTGGCATTTGCTATCTGCTTCTAAAATACTTTCCCTAGGCATTCGTGTAGCTTAGTCCCTAACTTATTTTAAGGTCTTTTACTTAAATGTCACCTTCTCAGTGAGACTTTTTAAATTTACATTTTTTAATGTCACCTCTCAGTAAGCCTATTTAAAACTGGAAATTCTCTGTCCACATTCTGTTTTATTTTCAGAAGTTCTTTCCAAGTAACCGGTACACTAAACACTTCAGTGTCTCCAGTCTCCTCCTCGTCACAAAGGCCAGAGATTTATTTAGTCCTGTCCACTGTTATATTCTCTACCTGAATAGTGCCCGGGGTACACAGAAAGACGTTAAACCACAAATGCTTTACCCAGTAAATGAATGAGTGTTCAGATGTGAATGAGGTTTTATGATCCTCATAGTGTCTTATGCTCTATTTTCCTGACCTAAACAGATGTCACAGGAAAAAAGTGGCAGAGTAGACGATAGGTGTGGAGTCTCCTCAGTTACTGGTTACCACTCTTGCTTTTACTGCAGATTTAAATAGGATAAAAACATCTGAAAATAGAGTACAGAAAATCAAAATGAAATGAAAATATATTGCTTAACTGAGCAGTGATAGCACATGTCTTTAGTCCCAGCACTCAGGAGGCAGAAGTAAGTGAGCCTCTGAGCCCGAGGCCAGTGTGGTCTAAAGAGTAAGTTCTAGGACAGCCAGGGCCACACAGAGAAACCCTGACTCAAAAAAACTAAATGTGTGTGTAGATCTCAATACAGTGATAGCTGGTGAGAAAAATCTCACCTCCCAACACCATGTTTTCATATGCCTGAGTCTTTAATGATCTTTAAACTTGGGACTGAAGAATTTAACACTTTTTGGTTTGCGGACAGGACCTTGCTATGTAGCCTAGGATGACCTGGAGCTGCCCTTAGCATCCATCCCTACAGGAACACACACCACCCTGTCCTGCTTACCACAGATCTTGATCCTAAAGTCTCTGCTAGGTGCATAACTCTCTCCATTGAGCATCCTTCTGTTCTCCTTTGACCTCAACAGGGAGGAACCCAGAGTCTTCCACACATTTAGAAATGTCGAGAGTGAGGTCCGCCTAGAGGCAGTTGACTGGTGCGCCAAAGGCTGTGTGTCCCTGCAGGGCAAGATCCCTGCGGCCCTCACGTCACAGACACTAACTGACTCTTCTTTCCGACCTCTTTCTCTCTCCTCTCTCTCCTTTTTTTTCAGCTTTTGAGACGGGGTTTCTCTCTATAGCCTTGGCTGCCCTCGAACTCGTTCTGTAAACCAGGCTGTTCTGGAACTCAGAGATGCGTGCGCTTCTGCCTCCCACATGCTGGGAGTAAAGGCATGCGCCACCACTGCCCGGCTACTCTTTTTGTCTTTGAGACAAGTCTGCCTCTGAGGACACTTGATCTTCCTGCTGGGATGACAGGCTGTGCTACCGTGCTTGGCTTCGTGGTGCTGAGGGGAGATCCCAGGCTGCTGTCCACGGTAAAGCACTGTAGCAAGTCAGCTGTATCCCATTCCTCAAAAACATTTCTAGTGATTCAAAGAACAAGACAAGCTAAACAAACAAAGACCAAAAACTACATTTAAAAAATTTCCTCAAAATACCAGTCGAGAAGCCCAGGCATGTCACACTTGGAAATAGAGGAACTCCAGAAAGTGACAGAGACAACCTTCGCATGGCTAGAAAAGGGACGGTACACTGCAAGGGGGACAGAAGTCTCCAGACTGTGTCACAGTACGAGCTGTGTAAACGCTCAGCCAGAAAGACCTATCAATGACACACTACGAAGAGAAGTCTTTCTAAACCATGACTTTAAGAAATTACTACTAGGGGCTGGAGAGATGGCTCAGTGCTAAGGACCAGTTTTCCTGCCAGCACCAACAAAGTGGCTCACAGCCACCTGTAACTCCAGTTCCAAGGGATCCCTTTGGGAATCAGGCACATAAATGGTGCACAGACATACACACAGACAAAACACACACGCACATAAAATAAGCTTAAAAAGAAGGGGGGACAGCTCTTTACCAGTAAGGTTCAAGTTATTTGAGACAGTTCTCATAACAAAAAGAACCCCCAAACTATTACTAAATAATTTTTATTTAACACTAAATACAAACCTTATATGGCGAAGGTTCAATTCTTTCCCCAAATAATACCTGACCAAGATTTTCAGATGGGCGTTTTCCTTCCGATGCTTGGCAAAAATCAAACCTGAGGAAAGAACATTAACATTTAAACAAAATAACCATGAGGTAAGCACCTCTGGACAATCTTGAACGACCCTGTATTTTATCAGCTCATTCAGCGAGGAGTACCCCAAACACCACAGGTCCCACCAGATCCAGAACTCTCTATTAACCATGAGGTAAGCACCTCTGGACAATCTTGAACTACCCTGTATTTTATCAGCTCATTCAGCGAGGAGTACCCCAAACACCACAGGTCCCACCAGATCCAGAACTCTCTATATTATATACAACTAAGGATTTGAAAAAAATTAAACATTGTATTATTCTTGCGAAATTGAATTATAAATGTATAATATAGCCTTATTTTTCAGGCATTTTTTTTCAGGGTTAATCTTTTGTTGTAACTTTTTTTTTGGAGACAGGTTTCTCTGTGTAGCCCTGGCTGTCCTAGAACTCTCTCTATAGAGTAGGCTGGCCTTCAACTCACAGAGAACCATCTGCCTCTGCCTCCCAATTCCTGGGATTAAAGGTGTGCACCACTACCACCCAGCTTGTTGTAACTTCTTAATGGATGTTAAGGATGACATTTCCAGAAGATGTACTAATTTATACTACCTCACCCAGATATGGAGGCCACCCAACCCTTTACTATGAGACCTCAGACTGGTGAAAACGGCACCCAGTCACCTCAGCCTCTCTTCTGTAATGGCCATGTATTATGAGCTAGCTTAGTGATGCTCTGCTTCAATGGGACAGCCCGGTTTCAACTGTGCCACAGAAACTGCAGGGCATCCGTATCCACGTGACCCTGGTGTCACGACGGAGACAGGACAGTCGGCCGCTGAGAGGAGGGTCAGACCCAGTCAGTACCCCCACCAGGAACAAAGACTGACTGTAGACATGCCGACGCCTTAACAGACAGACACCAGACAAGGGCATCAAAGGCTCTGTGAAGTAGGCTGTCACCATCAACTCGGCTTCTGCACTCCTTTCTTACATATACTTAGATTATGGGGCAAATACTTTTCTGTATGGCAAAAATTGTGTTTTAGAACTCTTCGAGCCATAAAAAAAATTTATGATTTTATTTTGTAAGCACAAGTGTTTTGGCTGTATTGTCTGTGTGAGGGTGTTGGATCCCCTGGAACTGGAGTTACAGTCAGTTGTGAGCTGCCATGTGGGTACTAGGAACTGAACCCAGGTCCTCTGGGAGAGCAGCCAGTGCTCTTAAGCATGGAGCCATCTCTCCAGCCTGAGCAACAGAGAAATTTTAACTCCATTAGAATCTAGGAACTATGTAACAGCCAATATGGAATAGAGGAGTTCAATGACTACAGGGATTTTTATGCAGCACATTTTATAACACAACTTGGAAAGCCAGAAAATGTCTCACTGGGTCAAGTATCATGCACAAGCCTGACCATCTCATTATAATTAGCTAAGCTAAGGTGGATGGAGAACTGTGACCCCACAAACATACCCACACATGAGATAATAAGAAGCAATAACTTTAAAAAAAATCTGGAAATTAAATGCCAATAAATAAGTAACTAGTAAACAACTGGGTTATACAGAATTCTTACAAGTTACAAAAAAGGACTAAACTGACTGCATACTGACTGACATGAAAGAGAACCCTGCTGAGAAAGGTGTAAATCAGATATAAACTCACTCCTGCTTAAAATAAAACTATACAGGTATGGCTATATACATTTAAAAATCCCGAGGAAAAGAAAAGATGTCTCAGAGACAAAATAGTTGTTCTTTCTGAGGACAATGTGAAGCAGAATTCTCTTCAAAAATATATAGGAAGTCAGATGTTGTGGCACACATGTTTAGTTCCAGTACTGGGGGGGGACAGAGGCTGGCGGATCTCTGTTGAATTCAAGGCCAGCCTTGTCTACAGAATGAGTACAGCTAGGGATGTACAGAGAGGGGGCTTGGCTCTTCCTCAGAACATGGCTTCCAGCCCAGCACCCACATGGTGACTTATCTTCATCTCTAACACCACTTCCAGAGCATCTGCCCCCAAACCAGGCGTGCGTGTGGTGCACAGACATTCTGGTAGTCAAATCACCCATACACATAAATAAAAATTTAAAAACAACAAAATCAATTTTTTTATAATCAGGTAAAAAGGAAAAAAGGAAAATCAGTGTTTGGTTGATACATCTGTTACGCTACAAAGGAAAATCAGTGCTTGGTTGATACAACTGCTATTCTACAAAGCAACATAAGAACAGCCCAGTTCTCCAAGCAGAATTTGCTTCTGTGTGCACATGCTGCCACCACATGTGTGCAGGTCCCCATGAAGGCCCCAAGAGGTATGGGACCCTCTGCACCTGGAGCCACCGCGTGAGTGCTGGAACTGAACCTGGGTCCTCTGGAGGATCACATGTGCTCTGAGCTACTGAGTCATCTCTCCAGCTCCAGAACAGCACGTGTTACCTTAAAGTGTTTTGAGCTGGGTGTGGTGTCTTCTTGCAATCCCAACACTGAGAGGCTGAGAGGGGAGATTTGCCAAGAGTTCGAAGCCAGAACGAGGGAAACCCTGTCTCCACCACCTCTACCCAAATCTTTAGGCCCTCAGCATTTAGGAAATGAGTATAAATTTATTCCTGTAGGGAAATTAAAAGTTCTAAACACAGAATTGTGATGCGTCACATAAAACTTTATACAAAAACCAAGCAGGAAACTTACGCTGTATATTCATAAGGAAGAACAGATTCCACGGAGTCAAGTCGGTTAACAAACAGCTCTATCTCAGCCTGAAATGAGGAAGCACAGGATTAGAACATGAACCCTGAAGACAGCACAGGTCATGCTCCAACTATTAAACCACTCTCTCATAAATATTCAATTAATGAATTATATGCATTTAAAACATACCTATGTAACTTTTACTGATGTGTCTCCAGTATTTCTAATGCTTTTTAAATTCTAAATTTTCTATAATATTAAATAAGGTATTTAAAAAGCATTTGTCTCGTTGTTTTAAAAGTCTGCTTTCTAAATTCAGCAGCTTCATTCTACAGCACAGAAGTAGTTTCTATTTCTAGGGAAGGAGAGACGGTTAAGAGGGTGCAGTGCTCTTGCAGAGGACCAGAGTTCAGTCCCCAGCACCTACAGTTCAGCTCACAGCCTCAATCCAGCTCTAAAGGACGAGGTGCCCTCTCCCAGATCCTAAATAAAAACAAAATGTACCTGTTAGAAAGTAACTTCTGTTCCAGAACACCCAGAGCTAGTCTCAACAACCAAACAAATAAATAAACAAACATAAGAAAAAAAAACTTTTGCTGAGCACACACCTTTAACCCTAGAACTTGGGAGGCAGAGCAGGTAGAACTCTTAACTTCAAGACCAGACTGGTCTACAAGTTAATTCTGTAACAGTCAGGGCTACAGAGAAACCTTGTCTCAAACAAAACAAAACAAAACAGCAATTTCTCCCTTAAAACACACCACAACCAAGAAATGCTGCCACAGTGGTTGGATTTTCTCAACTAACCACACTGTAAATAGAATCCCATGCATTATGTGCACTCTTAAGCAGCCAGGAGACGACCACGTGGTCTAATGCTGCAGGACCATTACGATCAGTGGAGAATGTACAATTCATAACCGGATCAAGTTCAACACAAAGGAGAGGGAGAAAGGCTAACTCAACCTCTTAAGAAACATCTTTCTACTAAAGCTTTCAAAATTGCTCCTAGATATAGATGTAGCGTCCCAGGAAGCAATCTGAGTCCTGAAACACTTTTGGGGATAACCAAATATTGAGACAAATATCTTCATTGAGTCAAGACTGCTGTGGCTACTTGTGGATGAGATCAAGAGGGTGCCAAGAATGGCATAAAGACACACTGCCATTCTGATTTCACCAGTGCTCAATACTTGCTACTACCCCCCACTTACCAAAAAGCAAAACAAGATATGCAATGTGCAATTTAATAGGCCAATAGGGCCAACAAGACAGCTCAGCAGGGAAAACTGCTTGCTCACTATCCAAATCAACTTCTGAGGACTGTCCCTGAATTCTACATGGTTGCCTCTCCCTGTCATTAGGGGAAGAGTAAAACAGAGCAGATCAAAGTATAGATTGTGGGTCAGATTGTTTGGGTTACAAACCTTGTCCAATCGCTTATTAACTGTGTAATCTGGGACAAATTATTTAACAAGTCAGTTTCCCCATGGATGCTTCAGTTTCCTTATCGGCAAAATGGTGGTAATATTCATCTTGGAGGTCATGTTTAAAGTATTTTAAACAGTGCCTAACAGAATGAGAAGACACAGACAAAAAAGACTGATACTACAAACAGGTGGAGAGTCTAATAAAATTACTGTGTTCATCAGCTAAACTCCTAAAGGCAATATAAACCTTGTAAACAAGTTTCACAGGCAAACTCTATACTACTTAAATAGCAACTCAAAAGCCACACTGGCTTCCACCGCCCAATATAAGTCTCTCTGCATAAAAATATGCCAGTGGTCATCAGCAAACAAGATAGCAGGACGTGACAGTTCAGCATCACAGAATGTTTGAGTAATTAAAGTCAAACATATGCAACCACTGTGAAGGCAAAACTTCTAGCTGATGGTTTACTTGGTTAAAAGACTCTTTACTAACATTGCTATAAAGACATACCTAAATTCAAATACTCTAACATCTAATAAAGAAAGGAAGGTCTCTAAATCTAATTCAAGCTCATCTCCAGATTTCTCCTACATGACTCCACAGATTTCTTTCTCTTAAGACTTTCTAAGTTTTCAGTTTCAAAACCTGCAGACCTACAATGCTATCACATAATGCAAGTCAACTGCCATCATTAGGCATATCCTTTCCCAACCTTGTCTTGGGAAGTGAGGCTGCCAAGACTTAAATCCTCATTCTGACCCCTACCTGGGTGAATAGGCAGGTTCCTCTTCTACGTTTTCGCATTTGAAGAATGAGAACAATAATCCCGTTTCCTAGCGGTTTTTGAGAAGCTTCAGCAATGGCATGCCCAAGATGAAAGCTGAGGGCTTCCTACTGTGCAGCAGCGTCCAACAGAAGAAACCCAATGACAGAATGTTCTTCATCTGCACTGTTGGATGTGACACCCTCTTGGCCATGGAAGCTACTGGGCACTTAGGTTATACCAACCACTTAGAATGTGGTCAGTTACTGGAGCTGAATAAACGGAATTCTTAACTTGTATTTAATACTAGTTAAAGTTAAATGGCCATAGGAGGCCAATGGCTTCTAAATTGGGCAGAAGTAATAGAATATCAAGCTGCTTGGTGCCCTTTATATAAATAATCTCTTTGTATACTTAACATTTTCACTCCAGTCACCAGAGCCTTTCTGTTCCAGAAAAAACAGACCTCATTTGATTAGTCCATCCCAGGGCTGCAAACTTTCCCTATAAAGAGATAGAGAAAACTGTTTAGGGCCTGTAGCACCCACTGGCTTTATCCCCATGGTGTAAAAGCAGCCAAACCAACTGGAAACTGAGGACATGCCTGAGGTCCAGTAAGCTGAATGGTCTTTAAAAAGAAAAAAATCAGATGTTCATGGGATTCTCAATCATTACTAAATAATTTTCTTCTTTCCTCCTCAGCCACCTAAAAGCGTAAAAAACGATCTGTCGCTTGAGAGCCAGCCTTCTGAGAACAGGCAGTGAGCTGGGCTGAACTCCGTTTCCCTGTAAGCCTCATCTTTAGAGGAAATCCAGAAAACCGGAAGGTTGCAATCTTTGCAGTTGCCACCCTTTACCACGCCATCTGGTTTTCCAGGACTCTGCTCCACTCATACAACACTTTCAACAGATGTGTTATCAAGCAGAACTATAGCAAACTTCACGGTTCAAACACCAAAGTGTCCTAGTATTATAGAATGCCAAAGGTCCTTTTCAGTAACCTCTCTGTCCCTGTGTAGAAATTCTTCAAAGAGACTCATTTCTCCTGTGTGTTCTACCCAAAGCTAAATGTTCATCCTCAAGTATACGTTGCTTCTTTTCAAATATTCTTTCTAAATTTGTCCAAGACCAAATTAATTTACTTTATTTAGTCCAAATAAACTTAATGGACTCAAATCTTGCTCTCTCATATAACTTGTTTTAGGAACAGGGTCCCATGAAGCCCAGACTGGACTTGACCTATCTGCAGAGCCAAGGATGGCCTTGAACTCCTGATTCTCCTGCTCCCCTCCCAATTGCTTAGGATTACACATTCTGAAATTGTTGCCCTGTTAGCATTACATTCATTACAGCTCTAACACTACCAATTTTATTGGCATTTTTATCATAGATCTAATATTACTAATAAGTTAAAACATTCCCTGTATTTTCCTTGCTATATTTAACACCCTAATTAGCTTCAGGTGCCAGTCCTAGGGTTTAGGGGAAAAAATGCCCACCATTCTACTGCTACCCACTTCTTTAAATCCATACCTGTCTAAATTCCAATTTAAAATAGCCTTAGTAATCAGGTTTACTAGTCTTCCTTTGTTTTTGTTTTTTGAGACAAGGTTACTGTCTTGGAACTAGCTCTGTAGACCAGGCTGACCTTGAGCTCACAGAGATCTGCCTCTCAAGTGCTGGGATCAAAGGTGTGCGCAACCACCATCCAGCATAGATCCTTCTAAAACTACATTTTTTTGTTCTGAGTTAGGGTTTCGTTATGTGTTGTAGGAGGGCTGCTTATTTGTTCCAGGCTGCTCAGCCCCCAAAAAACCACAGAAACTGTATTAATCAAGTCACTGCTTGACCCATTAGCTCTAGCTTCCTTTTGGCTATTACATCTTAATTTAACCATTTCTATTAATCTGTATATCGCCACTTGGCTATGGCTTACTGGCAAGGTTAGGTGTCTGTCTCTGGTGGGGCTACATGGCTTCTCCTTGACTCCGCCTTCTTTCTCCCAGCATTCAGTTTTGTTTTCCCCACCTAGCTCTGTTCTACCCTATCACAGGTCCAAAACAGCTTCTTTATTAACCAAAGGTATTTACAGTATACGGGGGGAATCCTACATCAGCCATGGAGCTAAAGCTTATCCTGAACTCACGATCCTCCTCCTCTACCTCCTAAGCACTGAGATCACTGACAAGTGCCATACCCGTGGCTCAGGGTAGGTCTTTCACTAACTCGAGCCGCCAGGAAAGCCTCTGTTTCTATAACAGTGTCATTTAAACCAAGTGTCTCCACCTCAACGCATCTGAGTCTGCTGCTCACTAAGGTTCACACCAATTCTTGTCCCACTCTCGAAAATTATGTGCATCTTACTAGTGTTTGCTAACTGTGCACTTGGCATTTTATCTAATAGCAAACCCTCTATTAAATTTACCTTCTCTGTCAACTTTTCCTGATTTAGCAAAGTAGCCTTAAATTGTACACATAGGAAAGATGTTAATAATGACTCTATGCAGTATGTGTTGGTTCTGCTTTGAGATACAAAAAAGTCTGTAATTATCAAGAGTTTTCCATAAAAACTTCCAAAAACAGTATTCTTCACAAATCTTCCACCTAAAGACAAAGCTCATTTTACCACTGCACATAAATAAGAAGCACGAGATCAGTCTGGTGACAGCACAGCACCAGACGGCTGTGGAGCCATGACTCAGGAGCACATGCTCTTTCTTCTTCCAAGGGAGCTGAGTGCAGTTCCTAGAACCACCCAGGGTGACACACACCTGCCTGCAGAGCAAGCTCCAGATGATCTGACGCCTCTGCTGGTCTCTGCAGGTACCCATGGCACATACCCACACATTAAACAATTAAATCTTTAGACTTTAGGTCCAGTCTCAATAAACATGTGATCTTGGACAATTAATTACCTTGAATGTAAAGACTAAATGAGGTGATAATAAAAGATAATGGTATATACAGAAGATGGTCCAAAGCGCCATAGCTGACATGCAATTATAAATTAAATGAATAAATGTGTATACTTGTGGTCTGTTAGTCTGAACATCCTGAGCTTGGACAGAGATTCACTAGTACATGGATAACCGTGGGTTTCTCTAGGAGGTCCTGGAGCAGTAGAAGTGGAAATAACTGTACACGCTGGGTCACTGCTTCTGCACAGCCATTGATCAGATCTCAGCTATTCAGTGGGCTTCTTAAGCTTTTCTGCTTGTGACTATAGCCAATAAAGTTTTTACACAGTACTGAGTAATGGGTACAGAAAATAAGAATATAAATCAAACATTAATTGAAAGAACAATTATTTGGTATAATTATGTCAATTACTGAAAATGAAAGCAAATTTGCATGATCATAAGGGGAGGTACTTGTCATTTTTCACATAAAAAATAAATTATGGGTGCTGGAGAGGTGGCTGAGGTTAAGAGCACTGGTTGCTCTTCCAGAGGACCAGTTCAGTTCCTACCACCTATTCAGCGGCTCACAACCATCTGTAACTACTGCTCCAGGGGAATCCAATCCCTCATTTGGCCTCTGTAGGCAGTGCATGCACACAGTGCTGACATATTTGCATATGTTAGGGAGTTACTGAGTCTCTGTGGGGTTTAATTTTCTCACTATTAAAACAGCAAGCACTATAATGAGTGGCATTTAGGTAATGGGCATGGGTGGGATGAATATGATCAAAATATATAAACAGATGGAAACGTCATATATATTGTACACAGTATGAAAAGCCACTGTGATGGAGCGTGGTGGTGCACACCTCTAATCCCAGTGTTTAGGAGGTCAGCCTGTTCTGTGCAGCTAGTTCCAAGCCAGCCAGGGCTACAGACTGGGACCCTGTCTCAAAAAAGAGAAAAGCTTGCTGTTCTACAACGACCCCAAATGCCAAGGGCACACTGAAGATACTGCCTTGATTCACTGGACCTATGCAATATCAGCCAATGTTCATCTTAATTTCAGACCTACTCCCAAGAGTTCACTTTTAGGAAGCTGTGCTGGGGAACTAGGCCCTTTTCTGGTATCAAGTCTTCAAAACAGACTTATCCAGGAAGGAAAATGGGACTAAATATTTAACTTTTCATATTAAGTTTGGCAAGAATGACTCTATTCTTGTACTTAAAGAAATCTATGAATCCCTGAGAAAAAATCTTTATGGCAAGTTTCTGTTTTTTGTTTTTTTTTTTTTAATCTAATTTAGAGTGCAGGAGTATCCCTCCTAAATCCATCTTCCCAGTGCATCTTTCTATGTTCTGTTTTAGTCAGTCCCAGCTGTGGTCAGAACTGTTTTACTGCTTTAGACACACAGTCAAGCTGAAGTGCTCTTTGCTTCGGCCTTTATTCTGCTTCCTCCCACTGCCACCACATCAGCTCCACCTACAGTGGGGAAGGGCGCTCAGAGAGGGGGCACAGCTTGTATAAGGATCAAAGCAAACAGGCAGGCAGTCATAAAAGGTCTAAAATACAATGGGGGAAGGGCCACAGAAGATCCCAATGCCTAATGTCAGAGAAGTGGACTGATATAAGTCTTAATGCAGACACGATAAAAAAAAATCTTAGGAGGAAGTTGTTAAGTCAAAACTCATGTTACAAGAAAAGGTGGGAGTATTTTATTGTTCACGGAAGTTGATCTATTTACTCAAGGCTATTTCCTCATATCTCTGAAAAATAAAGTTCCAATTTTAGAGTGTATCAAAGAATGGAATACAGATCTGACCATGGAGCAGGTGATGTGTACACTTGTAAACCTAGCACTCAGGAGGTAGAGACAGGAGGCCCAAGAGTTCAAGGCCAGCCTCATACATTGGGATTACAAGGCCAACCTGGACTATACAACACCCTGTCTAAAAATACCCTAAAAAGAAAAAAAAATTCAAAATTCTTTACATAGACACAACCTTTTTGGGGGGACTAACATCAATTTTGGAAGTCTTGTTTCCTAGGAGGCAGAGCAGCACAGAAGGAGAATGCACAGGGCATCCCAGAGTGGTGAGAAGCCAGAGCTGTGGCATCAGACAGTCCTGGGCTTACCTGCTTTTTGGCTGCTCTATTGTCTCTGTGAACTGAATTAAGTGTATAATCACTAAATTGTACTGAGTTTCCATTGTTCCCCATCTAAAAATCCAGAATGGTTATGGAGATTGACTGAGTTACTATATGTCCAAACACACAAATGCTACAGACGGCAGTCATTACCATTATTAGCAGAGGACATCTAGTAGACCTGCCCCTTGATGGAAATGGTTCTTTCTTTTAAGCTAAGCTCTCACTGTGCAGCCCTGGCTGGTCTCAAACTCAGCTCTGCCTGCCTGTCTGCCAATCCTGGGATGAAAGCAGTGCCCCACCACACCCAGCAGTTTACCTAACAGCAACGGAGAAGGAAGGATCCAGTTGCCACAGGAACTAGAAAACTTACTAGAAGCCAAGGTGGCAGATGTGTGTAAGGAAGACTGAGAACAGGCAGTTTAAGAAGCCCGGCGTGAGGCGGGCAGTACAGGCCAGCGAGTTCCTGGAGGACCCAGGGTAGACATGCAGGTTTACTCTGCTGTAATGTGGCACGCATGCCTGTGACTTTGTTTCGTGTGCTTAGCTATATAGCTTTGGAAGGAAGCACTGGTAAATGTTTATTTACTGTGGCTGAGTCTTCCCAACACCAATCCTGAAATACCGCCCACATACGCCTAGGTTTCCAGAAGGTAAGAATCCACGCTTTTATTCCAGAGAAAAGTACGAGGGTATGAAACCAAATGCCAGTTAGTAAATGCTACCCACTTAAAACAATAAATATACACATAAACTGATTCTTGTTTCAGTACTTCAAAATCTTCATACTACTTCAGCCAGTCTGCTCTGCTCAGAGCAACACACAGGCCTGCCTTCCTAAATCTGACTCATTATATGTTTGAAGGCAACTAAACCGAAACAATCTCTAAAGTTTCTAAAAGTAACTCAAAGAAAGGAAGGTTAAAAGTATGACTGAGAAAGTTTTCATTTTATCAGGGTTGCTGAACTAATCGTATTTGAGCTTTGCTGTTGTTGGCCACTGGGGGGCAGAGTCAGTCATTGTCCTTTACAGTACGGGGAAGAATTTCAGTGTGAGTGTGTGTGTGTGTGTGTGTGAGAGAGAGAGAGAGAGAGAGAGAGA
>LOEQ01002225.1:157695-169584 GCA_001685075.1 Bramus lutescens | reverse complement strand
TTTTAACAACTTTTAAGATAATCAAACCATGGCTCAGTCAGCTCCTGCCTTCTAAGACAGAGCTCCCACAAGAGATAGGTTTTACCAAGTCCACAGAACCTTCACACACATGCAGCCACTCGGCTCCCCATCCCTCTGGCCCTGGATACAGTGAAGATGTGAGAAGACAATTTTTCCAAATAGAACATACTGTAGCAGGACCAGGGCAGGCCAGAAAGAAGGAGTTTATACACCAGCCTGGATAGCAGGCTAAGGTGGGGACACAGGGACAACCTAACATGATGGTCCTCACACTCAGCTGAGCCTATGGCTTGTTCCTGGTCAGTGCTCAGAAATCTGCACAGACTTATTGGTCTTCATACCATCTGCCTAAAGTCCTGCAGAAGAAGACCAATCCCCTATCGAGGTACCAACTGGCCACCTATAAAGGTGATTGAAAGGCAATGTCTTCCAAGCCAAACTTCATGAACTCAGCTGTGCCTGCTTGCAAGGGTCCATCACAAATTCTGGGCTGGGGACTGCCGACTTTACCCGTCACAAATTCTGGGCTGGGACAGCTAACTTTCCCTGGAAGGAGCGGGCAGGGGAGGTTTTGGACCCTCACCCTCTCTGGCTACTCCTCCCTGCCATCTGTGTGTAATTCTGACCTAATGGCACATGCGTCATGGTTCCAAAGCACAGTATAGGCTAGAAGCTGTAAGGAAAGGGGAAGGAGCCTTCATCTGTATCGTAATGGGGGAAGCCAGCATCCATACTGGATGAGGACTTCCCTGTGGAGCTAGTGCGGTAGCTCCTCCTGTTAGACTTCTGTCAGTAACCCCTCACCCGTGCTCTCTAACAAACTCATTGGTTCCCAGGGTGCCTTCAGGAGAGCTGTGGTTTGTTGTTGAGACCTTAGAAGGAGAGGTGGATGTTCTTCACATTTCTCCAAAGAAGGAATGTTCCCAGAGGGTCAAATGGATACTCATTGCAATCCTGAGATCCTGCATGGCCTTCAACCCCATTTAGGAAGTCAGGGACATCATCTCTTGTGTTAGAACCCCAGACATCTGATTTACTACTATACTTCCAGAGTTGTGTGCATGACAGCAGTGTTGAGGACACTTGTTGTACTTGGGTTTGGAAAGACTGTGGCCCCATGGATGACAGGTGACCTGGTTTCTCTATGGTGCCATCAGATAGCGTGAGGGCCAAGCACAGAGGCCTGCCGGACTCTTAGATGGGTGAGCGCAAAGATAACCTCAGGAGTCTCAAGTTCCCCAAGGAGGCCTCTCTCACACTTCTCCAGCACCCGTGTATGTAGAAGCAAGAGGGAGCAGCGCCACTGTGGTGTGGCCAGGAGTAGCTGGGGAGGGGCTGAGGACAGGCAGGGCTGCAGGGGAGCTTGCTTCAGCCTCAAGCCAACCTTGACTTCTCACTCAGAAAGCATGGCTCACATAAGAAGGGCCTCTTTAGTTCAAACAGTTTACTTCAAAGTGAGATCAGATGTCACCACGTTTGTGTGTGTGTGTGTGTGTGTGTGTGTCACTGTGGCTCACAGGAGCCTCTGCAGTGGGGTACTGACCAGCCTGGGAGACGTGGACATCAGCCAGATCTGAGAGAGCTACAGGTCACCTGTGCTGAAAGACTTGGTCACACGACACTTTGCTCTGGTAAAGGTGATGGTCCCAGAGTGTCTGGGTCTGGTCAGCTGGGACAGATCCTCAGAGTCATCAGGGTTT
This sequence comes from Bramus lutescens, assembly GCA_001685075.1. Lineage (NCBI taxonomy): Eukaryota > Metazoa > Chordata > Mammalia > Rodentia > Cricetidae > Bramus > Bramus lutescens. The sequence continues at coordinate 167,863 of LOEQ01002225.1, read as the reverse complement.
CTGTGTTTGGGTAAGGATCGGCGTCCATCTCCAAGGACCTAGAAACAGGTGGTTGGTTGAGAGGATTTCTGTGGAGAATCCGTCTCATATTCCTCAAGGGTCCATGTTTCCTCAAACTCCTAGAAACCCTCAGAACACTGTGGAGTTTCTTAGGACCACCTGAATCCCTAGGCTCTAGGCCTTCGACACTCCCAGAACCTAGGATGGGCAGGACTGGCACACTAGAGTTGATTGACAGCATGAGTCTGGGCTTTCCGCACGTTTGAAGATGAGCCATCTAGCCTCCTTAGGTTCCCAGCCCACAACCAGGAAAATGTAAGGGGCCTTTCCAATGTCACTCCCTTCCTCCCTTTGAGTCAGGGTCTCACTCTACCCCAGGCTAGCCCTGGAGACAGAGGACACCCTCTTGGTCTCCTCAGAGAACCCTGTCCCGCTGTGCCTCTCAACGCCTCTTCCCGTCTGGATCTTAAGGCCCGTGTTATCTTCTCTCTCTCCCATTCCAGCTGTTGCCCCCACCCAGGACCTGCGGCCACCATACTGCCCTACCTTGCCTGTGTCCCTCCCAACAGGGCTGCCCTCTGCTGACCCTGCAGTGCCGGTATGCCATCAGCCCTTTTCTCTCTCTCTATTCTCTGCCCCTGATAAGCCCCTTCTTCTCCAGCCCAGCTCTGCAGTCTTCCCAGACTGACGTTCTGTACTAGGGGCGCTTTCCCCTAGGTATCCAGCCTCCATCCTCTGCTTTGGTCTTCATTGCTATGGAGTGAGGGCAATGTCAAAATCTAGCCATTGGGACTGGCTCTCTGCTAGACATAGCCATAGTAAGGAGCTTCACAAATTCATGTGATTTTGGCTCCCCTCATCTAAGATGTCAGAACTAAAATTTTGCTTTGGGCTCAATCTTAGCCAATGTTCTGGGTCTGTCCCCTTATAAAACACTACATCTGTTTAGGGGACCTGAGTGAAAATATTTCACAAATGATACACCATTTGCTAACCGTGTGAGATGCTGGAGTTTGTGGTTTTAGATACTGCCATTCAATTTAAGAACAATTGTAGGAACACAGATCCAGGGACCTAGAAAGCATTTCCAATGTCACTGGGATGATAGTTTTGTGTTTGATCTGCCTGAAGTTGCTGTTTTCTAATCCTATGCTGTTTGGTTAAACTGGGACCTCAGAGGCAAGGTTTCCTTAGCTGTCATGATAGTTAATCTTCCTCATTGACTTGTGTGGATTTGGAATCACCATGGAAACACCCCTGGGTATTCCAGCTGATAAGGGAAGATGGACCCTAAATGTAGGCTGCACCATCCCACAGACTGGATAAAGCAGAGAGAGAGCTAAGCACCAGCATCCAGCTGTTTCCTGATGGCGGCCGGTGCTCCTGCAGCTGTGCCCTCCCCTCCTCAAACCATGAACCAGAATAAACTCTGAAGGTGCTTTTGACGGGTACGTTGTCAACAGCACCGGGTAACTGATACAGCCACAGGACATATTTATTCACTATGGATAATTTTCCCTGCTCCTTTCCTATTTCAGTCTGGAATTTGCTTGCCTGAAAACGGCCAATCTTTTATCATCAGCACAAAACCAACGGCCTGAATGCTTTTCTAGACCCAATCGCAGCTTGCTGATGCTTCTCTCTGGCGGGCATCAACTGAAGTCTTCCTTTGTGGGTGCCATGGACCTGAAAGATCTCCACGTATCCTACAAGGTGGGGGATGTTCTCAGGTATTCAGTCTTGCCAGGTAAACTTTGTGCCGCTATGTGCAGGAGGCAAGAGTGTGGCAGGAAGGAAAAGGCAGCTTAGTGAGAACCTGCAGGTGGCATTGCAGGAGGTAAGTGCCTGGCAGCCGCACTTCTGGAGGAAGTTCCCAACACTGACAGGGAGGCGGGTGTCACTTGACTATTGACCCTCAGCAGGACTGAAATGGAAGGTTCTCGGGGCAGGATGGGACCTCTCTGAAACAATCCCAGTTAGCAGGGATCCCTTGCCCTCTTGAATCCAGTCTCTCACTGGATCCCATGCAGCGAGGCTGCGGCTGTGGGCGAGGCTTGCTTTTCCTTGGCTCGGTTACTGTGTGAAGGTGAGAAAACCAAGAGACAGTGTGTGTCTGGATTGTGGCTCTGTCTCAGCAGTGACAGAGGGTGGGTCTCAGAGAGTCTCACTTCACACTCCTGTCTTCAGGACAGTGTCACATGGCCCTGGTCAGCGAAGGATGGTGGTTTCTGTCCTCACATGCTGAGTGGGTGGTGGCAGCAGCAGGGTCCCCGGCTCAGAGTGCTAGGCTTCAGCGCTGCCTGTGGGGACTGTGCAGGGACAGAGAGGACGCTTGGGCACAGGCCGTCAGCCTTCTCAAGAAGCCCGAGTAGTCTGGATCCATTTTTATTTTTGGTGAAATTGCTTAGAATGAAGTTTTACTTAGAGAAGTCTAATAAAAATGACGGGAAAGTAAAACACATAGAAACTTTATTGTAAGTATCACACACCTAAATTTGCATCAATTTGACACATTGCTGCTCATTTGCAGAACATACCCAGTGCAGTTTGCTTACAGGACAATCATCAACTCCTATAGCTGTTCTTGCTCACAGTGGGCCCCTCCTGCCTTTACCTCCACGACTGTGTCCCACAGTGGGTATTCCTCACCCACAAGGGGGCAAGGATGGGCCGCGGGAATCTGTTCCCAGAAGGGCTATAGTGTGTGCTGAGGGCCAGCAGGTTAACCCAAGAGGGGCAGGCTGGGATAACTAGCTCGTCTCCTCTGGTCTGAGCCATGCCAGCAAGCTCTGTGCTCTCTGCGCAGGCCCCACAGGAAGCAACTTTTCTCCTTGCTCATTTCACCCCTTTACTCTGCTTCACCCTTTAGCCTGAGTGGCCACAGCAGGGCATTCTGAGCAAATAACCCCCAGTTCAGTATTATGGGGCACTCCAGAGCCTCAAGTTGGGACCAGACTGTTACTTTTACTAAGAGCAGGGAGGAGTTGGGCCAGATTCCTGAGGGTAGAGAGGGCTCATCTGCTTCCTCCCTCATGGAGGAACATCTGGGCAGTGTGGGCAGAACAGCCACTGGGATGTGAACACATATTTAAGGAAAAAATAGTCCATAAAGAGCAGCGTGACAGCCTTTCTGAGGTCACATGACTGGTTCCCCTCTACTGAGGACAAGCAGACTGCTCCACGTGAGCATCGTGACAGTTGCTCCATCTGCGTGCTATAAAACTGCCACAGAAGCCTGCAACTGTCATGCATCTGAACATGTCGAGAATGATGATTCTCCAAACTGAGAAAGGCCCAGTAAAAAAATAAAGATAGAAAATACATGCTAATTTAATGGCAAACTTATCTGATACTACAATGGTAACCATCTTGGAGTTAAGGACAGTCTAGGTGGGGACCACCCTCTCCTCTTGAGAACTTCTGTGCTGAGTCTGCTTGGTCCTCAGGCTGATGTGGTGGTAAGGACACGCCTGTCATTCAACAGCTGGGCTGAAGGTCAGTGCTGCAGCAGGAAGTTGGTGGCCACATTGAGGTCATTGTTTGAGGCCCTCAAGGCCTCCAAGGCATCCCCTCTGGAAAATCCCATCTCCATGAGCCGAGCAACCTGCAAAGAGAGGAGAAACTGAGGGCCAACACCACTAAGTTCATCCTCAGCCCACATGTTTTACACGTGACTTTGTAGGGAAGCTCAAAGCTTCTAAAATAACCAGAACCCAGGTCAAATCTAATAATAAAAGATTATTAAGTCTAGAGCTGGTAGAACAAGACTATAATCTCAGTAGTTGGAAGGTGGAGGCAAGAACACCAGGAGTTCAAGGTTATCCTGGGCCACAGAATGGGTTTGAGTCTAGCCTCGGCTACATGAGACCCTGTCTCATAAAACAAAACAAAGAGGCTGCAAAGAGGGCTCAGGTAATAAATCATTTGCCTTGAGAGCGGAAGGATCCCCCAGCACCCATGGAGAATGCCAAGTACAGTGGACTGTATCCCAAGGATGACACATACCTAAGGTTGCCCTCTGGTGTTCTCGTTCTCTCTCTATCTCTCCAACAAAAATGATTAAAGTAAACCTTTTCAGTGCTTACTATATCACAGGAAAATCCCTCGTGATCCTTACTGTGCTCGTGACTTTTCTTGGTGCCATGACTGCACACCTGACAGAAAGTGGGGACAGTCCACCCTGGTGAGGAAGGCATGGTGCGGTCTCAGTGGACCAGGAGCCAGAGAAAGTGGACTGTAGGAGCTCGGGGCCTCTTCCTGTTTCTAGCTTTGTTCAGACTGGGAACCCAGCCACAGGAGGGTGCTGCCCACGTCAGGCGGACTTCCCTCAGTTAAGTCTCTGGAAACTTGCCTGAAGACTCGCTCTAAAAGTCTCCCTAATCCAGTCATGCTGCTAATCAAAATTAGCCGTTACACACAAATTGGTGAGGAATCAGGGCTTCGGAGGCCCTGATGTGGCCCACTGGGCCAGGCTGTGTGGGACAGCCAGTGTAGACAGCCTGAGCTCACTGGGCACACACTGTGTCAAGTGTGATCCTAGAGGGAGGGCCAGGAACTGTCATGTTTGCATACACTCGCCAACAAGTGTGTCACTGGAGTCTCACTTTCGATATCACACTGTGATGGTCACCATGTGCTTGGCTGCTGGTGTGCCAGTTTCTTGCCTGCAGGGCACACCATGTACTGAGTTCTGCCTGAGGCCTGGGCTTCTGCAGGTAGTAGTGTCCCTATGCAAGGAGAGCTGAGGCAGGGACAGTAACTGAGAAACGGCGNGAAGCACCAGGCTTGTATAAACCACAAATCTTGTCTGAGTACGGAGGCTTCCTGTACTTGGTTCACAGGCAGTCTCCAGTGTAGACAGGTGGTACCCCAAACTTCTCCATCACTTTTACCAAGTAAGCAAAGAATCCAGGCTGCCTGTAACCACAGCACTTGTGAGCCACAGGCAGGAATTCAAGTCCAGCCCCCATCACAGTGAATACAGTGCTTGCCCAAGGCTACATAGGAGTCCATCCCTGTCTCAAAAACAATCAGAAAAACTCAACTACAACAACAAAGTCACAAAGATATTTATAGCCTGGACTACCTACAAGATAAAACATATGGCACCTGTAATAACAAAGAGCAAATAATGAGACTTAGGAATGCCAACTTTTTGCTGCTACAAAGGGACAGATCTGAGTCTTGGTCACAGGTTTAAATTTTCTTTCTCTTTGCACAGCAAGTGCCAGGCACGATACATGGGAAGACCACAGGGGAGGCTGATGTGGGCAGTGTCTCTGCTAAGTGGAGGGTGCAGGACAGGGGACCTTACATGATCCACGAGCTAAGGGAAGACACAGCCACGCACACTGGTCTGATGCTGGAGTTTTAGCTTGTGTTGTTCAAACAGAAGGCACCATTCATCTCAGTTATGGTCATGAGCACATAGTGGGGTTGAGTGGAATTTTAGATGCCAGCAGGAGGTTTGTCCTGCAGGTTCCATTCCCTGGTCCCTGCCCAGGATGCATGCATAGGCTGCATTTCTCACTGTGGCTGTGGTCTGAATGGCACACAAGCCTGTGCCATGGTGGGCTGGTCCACATGCACTGAAGGATGTGAAGGCAGGGTGGATATAGCTCAACCTCCTCTGCTGCGGGGAGAACAAGGCCATCTTTTCAGTTTCCTTTCCCTTGCAGGCGCCTTACTCATGTGAGCAGCAGAACAGGGGCCTGCTCTATGGTCCAGACTGGGAGTTCTTGCTCCTGTGGACAGAAGTGGTCATCTGTGATGGCTACTGTCCTTGCTCCCTCACTTCCTTTCTTTCTCTCTGCTGGCACCCAGCTCTGGGCTCACCCAGCTCCAGCTGGCTCTGTCATCCCTTCCAGGGGCTCTTCCCTCTGCTGCTGGCCTGAGGACTCTTCCTCACCCATGTTGACTTTTAGGCACCTGCCCTTTCCGCGTCTCTCTGGCTAGAAGGATTCCAGACTAGAAAACCCTGGGGTCCACAGACTTGTGTTCTGAGAACAACTTTAAAAAGATCCCTTTCTCCCCTCATGGCAGAGACAGCACTATGGAGCCTAACAACATGGCAGAAAGGAAACAGAGAAAGGGACGGTTAGGCAGCAGGGACAGGGCATCCCAAGGACCTACTTCAGCTAGGTCTCCTTTCTAAGGTTTACAGAACAACCCCAATGTCACTAGCTGGGCCTCAACCCAGGAACCTGTGATGGACATTTGTAGTCACGTTAGAACATCTCCAGGGTCAGGGATGTGGCTCAGGCAGTACCGTGTTTGCCCAGTGCACACAGAGTCCTTGGATTTAGTTCCTAGCGTTACACAGACTGGACACAACGGTACACGCCTGTAATCCTAGTACTTGGGAAACAGGCAGGAGCGTCAGGAACTCAAACCACCTGTGATACACAATGAATTTGAGGGCAGCCTGGGATACATGAGACTCCATTAAAAAAAAATCACCCATCTTAGTCAGTGTTCTGTTGCTGTGAAGAGACACCATGACCACGGCAACTCTTGGAAAAGAAAACATTTAAAGCACAAAGCTCGTTGCCATCTCATACAGCAAAATACATTTAGTCCATCTTGGTCTTAATAATTCCATCAACGTCTAAAAGTCTCTTTGAGACTTAATGAAACGCTTAGCTGGCTTTAAGCCATGTTAAACAGGAAAGGATTGCCTACACCAACACAGCACAGCACATGAAAACAAGTTCCCTTCCAAAGGCAAGAACAGGAGTAGTGAGGCCAAAATAGAATAGACCAGAGGCCACACCCAGCAGAACAAACACTACCCCTGCTCCCCATGCCTGGTGTTCAGGGCACACATGGTCTCACACTGACTTGAGGTCTACTGGGCAGCCCTGGCTCCATCCACTGTTGAGTTCCCTGTTCCTCTCACTGCCAACATCACCACCTGCTCAGGGACTGCTGTCTATGACTCAGCCTTGCCATGCTGCCTGCCCTCCCAGACTTCCCTTTGAAATGAGTAGAAACTTCCATGAATCTGAAATGCCCGGATTCTGCCTGCCTACACCACAGGGATGGTGCCAAGCTCTGCCGCCAACTGGAGCACTAGATGGACCTCCATGGACCTGGGGAAGTAGCTCCCTGGGCATCCCTGTGTAAGCAAGGAGCCTGGAGACTCTGTTCTCAAGGGTTTCAGTGCTGTGAAGAGGACACCATGGCCAAAGCAATGCCTATAACGGGAAACATTTCCCTGGGGCTGGCTTACAGGTCAGAGTTCAGTCTACTATTGTGAGAGCAGGAAGAATGGAGGCACACAGACAGATTCTGCAGGCCACAGGAAGAAAGAGACACTAGGCCTGGCCTGAGCATCTGAAACCTCTAAGTCCACCCCCAGTGACACTCACCTCCTCTAAGGCCACACCTCTCAACAGTGCCCTTTCCTATGAGCCTATGGGGGCCATTTTCATACAGACCACCACCAAATCTTTCAAATGAGTTTACAATTTTACTTCCTGGCTAGCTGTGGGTTGGGTCTGGTCAGTTCTACCACACTGTGATGGCTATTCTTGGTTGCCAGCCTGACTACATCTGAAATTAACTAAAACGCTAAAAACTGGGCACACCTATGAAGGATTTTTTCTTTTTTCTTTCTTCCCCCCCCTTGATTTTTTGAGACAGGATTCCTCTGTGTAGCCCTGGCTGTCCTTGAATCACAGAGATCTGCCTGCCTCTGCCTCCCGAGTGTCAGGATTAAAGGTGTGCGCCACCACCACCTAGCAACACACATGCTCTTAAGGCATGCTTCCTATATCCCAGTAAAAAGTGCCTGGCTTCTGTGAAAATGCCACTGATTTAACAATCACATTCTTTATGTCTACAACTTTCTACACTACTTTTTAGGCCCAACTGTACAGTTTTCAAATCCTTCTGCTCAGCTTTTTTGCTTGCAATTCTCACTGCAAATATGGTTAAAAGTGTGCAGAAAAGGCCAGGCTTCAGCCAGAGTACCAAAAGTCTCAGGACTTGGAAAAAAGAATTCAGACAAGTTATCTGTCAGGCTGTAACATAAATCCCCTGTATCCCGATTCCTAGCAGTACCACACGGTCTGGCATTTACTGTCTTCTTACAGGCATTTTCATCTTTCAGGCTTCCCCAAGCCCACCTCCCCAAACTTTCAAATTCTTCCCATAACCCAGCTCCATACACTTAGGATTTAGTCACAGCAATGACACTAACACTATTTTCAGTACTAAACTAGGTGATCTTTGTACCTGTGACCAGATCACCTGGTAGAAGGACAGGGCTACTGTGGCTCAGAGGCCACGGTCACTTTGCCCCCCTGTGCCTGGACAGAACATTATGGTCGTGTATGTGGCAACCAGGAGGCAGAGGATGGGACCAGAAGGAGTCTGGGACGAAACACCTAAGAACCTGTTCCCTCACAGGGACAGGACAGCCAAGGATCTGCTCCCCTACAGGGACAGACAGCCAAGGATCTGCTCCCCTACAGGGACAGGAAAGCCAAGGATCTGCTCCCCTACAGGGACAGGAAAGCCAAAGACCAGCTCTCCCATGTCGTGCTCCATTCAGTTAGACCTCACTCCCTAAAATTTCCAGAACCTACGGAAACAGTGCTACCAACTAGGTACTGAAGTTTTAATACTTGAGCTTACATTGAAATTCCATATTAAACTGCGACACTGTCTCAGGTTCCAGTGTTTTGTACCTCAGTCCTCATTTTCTCATCTGTAACATCTGAAACCGTGGTACCCAGAGCAGTGTACACGCGCCTTCGGGTACGTACAGATATATATATATATACACATACATATACTTATGTGAAGAGTTTACAGCATGTAAACTAGTTTGGCAGAAGCCTGCTAAAACTTGAATATTTTCACCTGACACACTCAGGCTGGGTTTCTCAGACCCTACAGTGACCGTCTAGGTAAGATGACTGTGCATCTCTGGCCGCTTTCCAGCCAGCCCAAAGGAGCTACTTTTCATTCTGATGCTGTTGTCAATCATCCTTCTCAAACTTGTATCTCCCCAGTATGCTTAGCAAACCTCCACACTTCATTTGAATCATTGCTGAAGACAGTGTTTAAACAAATTAGATCAAAGACAGAGCCCTGAGCCAATGAGCAACTTCTATGTTCAGTGGTTAATGGATTTCAAGCCCGGGTCATTTTGTTTCTACCTTCCATTCCACAGGTGGATGGACATCTCGATAGTGATGAGATGTTGTACCTCTCAGTGACATCTCTGTCAACAGGGTTATTTTGGTATCCTCAGCCCACAGAGATTTTCCTGACATTTACACATCACCTAGTTCTAATCTGGTTCATGCTGTCAGACACCAAATTTGCCATTTAGATTTCTAAGCTATTCTCTCCTTCCCTTGGGGCCTTTTACAGTGAGCATTACTGCCCACCCTCACCAGCTTCCATCAGCTTGAGTGAGTGACAAGGGGCTGGGGAGCTTGTGGGACACAAGTCACAGGAGAGAAAAACCTCCCTGATGTAAGCACTCTGATGTCTCATTTCAGCCTTGTGTTCCAATGACACCTTAAGGTGGTTCTCTGCACTGTCTCTGGGCCAGTCATAGTTGGGTGGTTCCAATTTGCTTCTGTGTGTTGTTTATGAACATGTTCCCAATGCTTCCAACAACTAGGCTGCTCCTGATGACTGAGCTGTGTGGGAAAGGCCCCTCTTCTACGCGTGTTGTCATCCTAAGTACTTCAGGCATGGCTGTGGATCACCTGTGTTTGTACCTGGCCAGGAGCAGGTCTATGTGCCGCGGACAGGAAGTCGTCTCAGAGGCTGACAAGGGCAGGCACTGATGTCTGGCCATAGCTTCTACCTGAGTTTTCCCTGTACTGATGACGCATGTGAGAATCCAGAAGATGCAGGCACAAGATATGAGATGCACAGTGGCAGGCAGCACAGACTGCATGGGAGCCCTTGGGTCTGGGGCGCTAGGCAGCATCTGGCATGAGAACGAAAGCTTGCTGTGTGCAATCTCCTGCGATCGCTCCTGTCAGACGTGAACAACCACGTGTCCACCAGTGCTGGTTTGACAAGTGAGCTGGGTTTTTCACAGGTCTTCGCTGAAGAGTCTCGTCCTGCTAAAGGTGAGCCGCGAGCTTGGTGCTTCAGATGCTGTGGTCAGCCACCAAGTGCCCGTGACTGCATCTGGCTG
>LOEQ01002225.1:140475-156627 GCA_001685075.1 Bramus lutescens | reverse complement strand
ACTCCTGTGACGTGAGGAAGCCTTGTGGCTGGCTGACCCAAGAAAGGGGACACGATCGGAACTGCGGCCACCAAAGGGCACTGTCACTGCCAGCTGACAACAGGTAGACCATACTTCCCTCCTACATGTTCTTCAGAAAACAGACCACACTGCGAGGGAGGAAACAGACACGCAGATACGCTTCTTTCCTAGTTTCTCTTAAAAAAAAACCTTTTATTTTTCCAAATAACTTTGATGACCTCTTCACATCTCCCTATTTCAGTATAATTACCTTATTTCTCCAGCCCCAGCTCACCTCCTGTGATCCAAGTCAAATGGGTCAGACCCTCATCCCAACAAGACACAGCAACACCTTCAATGACAATGGCTTGGTTTGCTCAACAAAGCTGTGGTTTTCTTTAACTTCCCTTTAGCTAAGACTGTCAAAAACAAATGGTGTTTTGGGTTTTAACTTCCCAAATTCTGGTGCGTATAGCTTGAGATGCCCACCAGATAGCGGCCCCACCCTGTGCACAGCTGGGTGCCCCTCTGTGCAGCTCACATGCACACTGATGTGACAGGCAGGGCAGCACTTGATACCTGTTAGTGCCAGCTGCCTCCCCAGTGCTGCCCTGGACGGTCCCTTGTGGGGATGCAGCCCTTTTTCATCCTAACCTGACCCCCTCTCACCTCCTGGCTGGCCATCCCTGCCAGGGACCCCTGTCCACGGCTTAGCACGCAGCGGGTCCTCGGCAAAGGGCAACTCCATGCCCACGCCTGTCTTCCCAGCATCCTCAGGGTGGGCAGTGCAGCCAGGTTGAATGTGGGCTGAGGAAAATGAAGTCAGCATGACTGGGAAAGGAGGTGCGATTCCCCTTTGGTCAGCTTTGGTTCAGCGTGTTCAACGCATTTGTGTGGGAGTACCCGAGAGTGCACCATTTAAGTGCAGGGATATTTGATATTTCCCTCCTTCCTTTGATTTACAAACAAACAAAAATATATAAATTTGACAACATTTCATTATTTGTTACTTAAAACCTTATTCAGGGATCAAGATTATAATGTTTATTTATGGGCATGTGCCATGGTGTTGCGTGAGGGTCAGAGGACCATTTGTGGGAGTCAGTTTTTTGCCTTCCACCACGTGAGTCTCAGGGAACAAACTGAGGCCATCAGGATGGTGACGCCGATTTGCTAGTTTTTAGAGTGAGTGTGGTATCAGAATACCTGGCCAAGCAAGCGGGATGGCGGCCACCGAACTCATAAGCTCACAGAGCAATGACCGCTGCACCAAGTGCCAGGGCAGTGGGGGAGGGGCTCACAAATCCCCAGCCCCAGCTGAGGAGCTGCAGAGAGCTAATGGTTGCTAGGGAGGAAAGTCATCTTTCTCCTGTGGTGTAGCCATCAGTGCAGTGCCCATGCTCCAGAAAACAGCTGCACCCCTGTGCTCTACCTTCACCCCAGCCTCCTCCACGAATGCCTCTTTCAGGTATATGAAATGGAGCTGGGATACCATCCTCCAATGGGTGACGAACTGGCAAAGGCTATGTATGGTTCTACTCACTGAAAATAGGGTGGGTTCTGAAAAACTTGGAATCTCAAAAAACCAAAAGTAACAGAAGCAGCAGAGATGGCAGGCGTCGATGGCTGCATGCTAAATTGTGACATGACACTTTAATATACAAGCATTTTCTTTGAATATGGGCTCACAAAGCCCATGGGTATAGTTCCCACTGACTGGGTTTGCTCACACAACTCTCACTAAAATCCCTGAACTCTGTGTGCATAGGAGGATTTTCTTTTTACATTTTTATGAGTTTAGAAAGTCACTGTTTTGTTTTTGGTTTTTTGAGACAGGACTTCTTTGTGTGTTACTATTTCTTTGCTGTATTAAGGTTACATGAGTCAAGGGTTAGAAAGGGGCTCGGTGGTTACAAGTGTACACGACTCTTACAGAGACTACAGCTTGATTTCCAGCATGTGGAAGCACACTGTGCGGCTCACAACCACCTCTGACCTCTGCACACACCCGCTCGCACACGTGTAATAAATGACAAGTCACATGATTCAGGTGAGGATGCAGTTCATCCTCAGCTTTGCAAAAGCAAATAACATGGGACCCTAACACTTAAAAACTACAAACGCATTTAATTGAAAAATTAAGGATAAAAAGTTTGATCATATTTAAACGTGCTAATCACATTTCTGATAGTGGCCAACATTAACAAACTAATTGAGATCACACATCAACTACAACTTTCTGAACTTAACTGTGAGTCTCTAGGAGTCAAATCTTTTTTTTTCTAAGAGACAGGATCTTACTGGACAGCCCTGGATATCCTGGGACCTGCTGTGCAGATGCAGGTTCCACGTCACGGAAATCTACCAGTGCTGGGATTAAAGGGGCACCACCACACCCCACCAAAACGTCATGGAAATCTACCAGTGCTGGGATTAAAGGGGCACCACCACACCCCGCCAAAACATCACGGAAATCTACCAGTGCTGGGATTAAAGGGGTACCACCACACCTGGCCAAAACATCACAGAAATCTACCAGTGCTGGGATTAAAGGGTGCACCACCACACCCACCAAAACGTCATGGAAATCTACCAGTGCTGGGATTAAAGGGTGCACCACCACACCCACCAAAACATCATGGAAATCTACCAGTGCTGGGATTAAAGGGGCACCACCACACCCCGCCAAAACCAGCTTTTCATTCTTCTATGATAACACACCAAGAGTGTGCACGACAATTATGGGCTGTGCGAACACTGATGGTTTGCCCCTCATCAGGAACATTGAAACAAGATTCCGGAAGCAAGTTGAGAAAGAGAGAGGGGTGGGGAGGAGAGAAAGGCATGACAGACGGTTGGAGAAAGGCAGGTTGACCTCTCCTGAGTGTGTAAATTCTCACAGTGACTGCGAGGGAGAGTTCACAGCTCCTACACAGTGATTGACAACACGTTATCCTTAGAAAAACGACTCCTTAGGGGAAACCCCAAAGACAATGACACATTTTCACATTCTCCTCCTCCTTTTGATATCTTTTTTTTCCATCTCCCTAAACTGCCAAAACCAAGAAACAGCTCACCTGTAGATACTTGAGGAATGTGACTCACAGCACAACAGTCTTGGTGTTTGTTCTCACCCCATGGGTGACTACTCTCTGTCATCACAAGGGTCTGACGAATGCAAATGCCTGAGACATTTCTTCCTCACCTCTGGGATGGTATCTGCCTATGGGATTGTTTTTGTTTGTTTGGTTTTTGTTTTTTTTTTTGAGACAGGGATTCTCTGTGTAGTTCAGGCTATCCTGAAATTGCTGTTAGACCAGGCTGACCTCGAACTCTCGGGTGCTGGGATTAAAGGAGTGTGCTGCCACCCCAAAGAGAACTGATGAAGATGGGGCAGATGAATCTGCTGGCCGGGTGCATGGCACATCTCTAATCCCAGCACTAGAAGGCAGAGGCAGCAGGACCATGAACTGAGACCAGCCTGGGCTTCAGAGTTAGGCCCTGTCTCTAAAAATAAAATAAGCAAATAAAAAGGAACTCTGGTTGCACATCTGGCCCTCTGCTGCTAAAACCTAGAGAGTTAGTGAAATACAAGCCTGAAGCAAGAAGCTGCCAGGCTAAGGGACTGATGGACCCAACAATTAGCTGAAGTCATCAGGCAGGTAGACAGGTTTCTGGCAAAAGCCCTGACCCAGGCCTCGGACAGGGACGTGGGAGGAGCCTACTCACGCACTTCTGATGACCGACAGCAGAAGAACAGACAGTTTTGTAGAAGAGGCTGTGGACAAAGGGCCTGGCTGGTGTGGTCAGCTGTAAACCTGCCTCTCCCAGGCAGGGGAATCTCAAGTGTTATCACTGCAGTGCTTTGGACTTTAACACAATCTCAAGCATGCAGCCTCAGAAGATCCCTAGGAACCCAGAGTCAGCAGTGGTGGTCTTGTCGAGTGGCTTCACCTCCAGTCTCCTCGCTCCAGCTGCTGGAGGAGCTTGAAAGCAGGGATCTGTCACTGGTATTCATTCTCACCCAGCCTAGAGTCCACTTCACCAACAATTAACAAGATGGCCTTTCGCTGTGAGATTGCTTCTCCACGATGCCCAGCCTGGTTCACAGCCTTCACGAAGGCGGAGCAGCTTCCCCGTCTCCTCCAACCTAAGCAGTTTGTGGCATTCTTATTTTTGAAGAATACAGGTTAGGGACTTTACAGGGGTCTCTCAGGTTGTGCGAAGTTCTGTATTTTGAGTCCTTTTCAGGGTATAAATACAACACTTCTTCCATTATCGGCAATGTTAGTTTGATAATGGGGTTGTGCCCAGTTTCCTTACTGCATGGTGACCAGTCTCCTCATGTAATAATAAACACCTCACTGATGGGGAGATACTGTGAGGGCGCACAGAGTCCAGTGCTTCACACACTGCTGCCTTTCCCTTGAATTAATGTTTACTATGGTGGTTGTAAAGCTGTGGGTTTTTTGTTTGTTTTTAAAGAAAACAGTGCCCTTCCTACTTCCTACTGCACAGCAATGTGCCTCCTTCCATCCACACGTTCTGTAACATTTACCAGCAGTGTTGGCACGGTGCTCTGAAGGAGAAATGTCTCTCACAGTCTCCGCATCTGAACTCAGTCCCCTGCTGGAGGAAGCATGTCACTGAGGGCGGGATTTGAAACCAGAAGCCTCACTCCATTTCCAGTTTGCTCTCTGTGCTTCTGCTTGTGCCTGAAGATGTGAAAGCTCAGCTCCTGCCCCTGCTGCTGCGCCTGACAGCTAGACTCGCCACTCGGGAACTGTCAGCACAAATAAGCTCTTCCTTCTATGCGGTCTTGACCATGGTGTGTTACCACAGCAACAGAAGTAACTGACAGTCGGTATGAGCACGTGGGTCCTGTTCCCAGTGGATTACACAGTATTGACTCTTCTCACGTGGATGCTTGAAGCCGATGTCACCAATATGGCCAGTGGAATCCTCTCTGTGATAGTCTCTGGAGTCATTGTGAGTTGCCATCGGTCATGGATGGGCATAAGATGTTCCTCCAGGGTTTCTTGTCACTCTACCATGGAATCTACCATGTCTCTAAAAATGCCAGCTTGCTTCATTGGGCAACACTGGAGCAGTAGGTGTGCTTGTCACTACTGGGACATCAAGAGCAAGTATGTGTACATGTGTACTTACACACAGAGGCACCCACTCATTCACACGCACACAGAAAAACCACCGTGCTGTGCACACTGTTGACTTCATTCCAACCCCAATTCTTGAACTACTATGAAAAATAACCTATAAACAAGTTTTGTGTGAGGTTTTAATGCTGTCTCATTGTATTCTGTTCAAAACTTACTAAAATTAACCCCCTCTTCAACATCAGCATGTAATAATTCATCAGGAAAAAGTTGGATCATGTTTCTCTGCAATTTTAAGACAGTTCCCTTTTTGGTAATTTACTTCTTGAACACATAAAACATTAACATGATTTAAAACTATAAAAGTCAAAACCACACAAAGGAGCTGCTCTCTTCCAAGCTTCTGCTTCTCTCCCAACCCTCTGTAAGGAGCCCACTTCATCCATGTATTTTTTTAATTCTATTTTGGTGATGAGGTCTTGTTATGTGACCCAAGTTGTTCTGCAATTCAAGATCTTTTTGCCTTAGCTTCCTATATACTAGGATTACAGATGTGTGTGACAACACCCAGCTCAGGATGTGTGTGTGTGCTCACACACGCGTGTATGCACATGCTCATGTATGCCCATGAAGAGATCAACCTCGGGTGGCCTTCATCAGCTGCTATCCACCATGTTTTTTGAGACAAGAACACCTTCTTCTGAGACCTGAGTTCTGTCAATCAGGCAAGTCTGGATTGCCTAAGCAAGTGCTTAGTCTTCCCATCTCTGCCTTGCTAGGACTGAGATGACCAGTGCTGGCATTTTTATACTTGGGGCCTCAGGCTTTCATGACAGGTACTTTACCAACTATATCTACAGCCCCAAATTAAGCTTTGACTTCTTGTTGGTCCACACTGCTTCATGCCTGCCTGCGGTATGGATTAGACTGAGTACAGGTGTCACTGGTTAGCACGCGGTATGGATTAGACTGAGTACAGGTGTCGTTGGTTACCTGTTCCTCTGAAACTTCCAGGGGAGGAGATGCTCGTGGCTCAGATCGAGGGCCATCCTGATAGTTGATATTTCGTCGCTGACGTAAAGGGGGGAAAAGCCGATTCCAGTTGATCATTCCTCCCTACAAGACAGCAACAAAGGGTTGTCAGGAAAGGAACAGAACACTCCACATCTCACCAAGCACCCCCACAGGCCGTCACAGCTCCAGCTGGGAAACAAAATGCCACGCTGCTCTGTGGTGCTGTGATGCAAACCACATCCCTACACCCTCAACCAAGAGGACACAACCAGCCCCTGGTATAGGCACAGAGAGAGAAGTGTCCTGTGCAACTGAGCACACTAGATCCAACCTCAACCTCGCTGACCCTGTCCCAGGGTGGCTATGGCCACATTTCAGGAGCTCCAGGCTTTGCAGGACATAATGGAGACACAGACACGGAACAGGAAGTGAGAAGAAAGCCAGGGTTCCCCCAGCAGTCCTGTCTTCTATGCATTTACTCCTGGCATCGGATGATGAAGCCACTTTGGGCTTCAAATCTCAAGAAAAATGCATGGCACCATCCTTTCTAAAAGTGCCTGTTTTTAGCTGTGTGCAGCTCTTTGAATTTACTAATTTAGAAATGTCTATTTTTAGACATCTTAGACTTCCTGAAAATTTATAGACTGTACAAGTCTGAAAATCTTTCTCCTCATAAAGACCTAAACCACCTAAGGAAAATACTTAACACTGGCTGAATGTAACGGGAAGAAATGGAAATCCTAAGGTACCAGAAACAAGTAGACATGGAGAACCCGAGCAGAAGCAGGCTGGGATGTAGCCAGCCAGTGGGCCAGCCAACCAGACAGGGACATCAAGAAATCAGAGGCAAAGCCAGACACAGAGGAAGCCAGCCTGTTTAATAGTCAGGACTGCGGTGATGGCCAAAGACACGCAAAGTTAAGGTTAACCTTCTGTCAGCAGCATGCCAAGTGTGCTCCACAGAGTAGCGACCAGAGCATGGAAGGCTAGACTGCTAGAACTCTGAGACGAGGATACTTTCATGTCATCGTGACAGGGAAAAGATTTTTCAAACAAAAATATGAAAAATGTGGCTAAAAATCATTATATTACCAGTAAGAATGTACATTAAAAGTTCAGCTGTTGTTGACTAAAACAAAACAACGGAGTTAATGACAAATGGCATACATAGTAAAAGGAAATGTTCACAACATGTAACAGACAAGAACATTCACACGTACAGAAACAGTAATGAGAAAAAACCCAATGACAGGAGTCAGCAGAGAGTGTGTATAAATAGACATTTACAGCAGAGGAAGCCTCAAGTCGACAAATACCTACTATTGGGGAAATGCAAATCAAAATAAGGTATCTCATACCAGCGGGACAAAATAAGTCCAGCACCACCACCTGTGAGGACAGTTAAGGTAAATGTGAGCTCTTTGGCTGCTCGTGACGGTGCATACTGGGGAGCCTTGTCTCGGGATCGGGGGACTCTTCCATGCTAGCATCCGCACCTCCATTTCTGGGAAATAGTGAGGACTGAAAAGATCCTTTAGGAAGAATGTCCTGTGAGGCAATGAAATGACAGTAACCCAGCTCTACCTTGGCCCCCTGCTCTGTAATACAGAAAGGGACTTCACCAGAAGGTTCCAGGAGATCTTGGCTGTCAGGCGCTTTCACACAGGGTAAATATGAACCTCTACAAACAGGAAGCATTTCCCTTACGCTGTCTTTTTCAAAAGCGACAGCTACACATTTCACAGAGGTGGAAGGAAAGCTTGCATTTTCAAAAGACATTTTATGAAATACTAATTATTGACAAGATGATTTCTAAAGAAAGTATCTTGTGCAGACAAACAAGTGTCCCCCCACTCCTGAGCTAAACAGCAGTGACTGTTTTTAGCATCTTCAGCAGAAACTGTGTGAACAGGCATCCATGCTCTCCAGACTGTGGTGCATTCTGGATGAGGAGGCTAGACCAGAGGAGCACACTGCAGCCAGGGCACACATGGGCTCCGTGGGTTGGGCACAGGTCCTTACACTGGAGCTGATCATCTTCTGCACGGAGACAAGACACCCAGAATTAGAGAAACCAAACAGTGACTCCTGGCATTTCTGAGGGAAGACACGAAGCACAGCCAAAGGGCCAGAGAAGCCCCGAGCAGACCTCAGCCAAGTGTGGCCAGGGCTGGAGAAGCCCTGAACGGACCTCAGCCAAGTGTGGCCAGGGCATGGCGGACCTCAGCCAAGTGTGGCCAGGACATGGTGGACCTCAGCCAAGTGTGGCCAGGGCATGGTGGACCTCAGCCAAGTGTGGCGCTCAGGCTGAATCAAGGTAGAGCATGAGTTTAGCTATGGGGAGAGCACAGGTATTTCATCAGTGTGCTCAAGGACAGAGCAGGAACCAAGTCACGTCAAGAGCAGTCTCTAGCACTAGAATGCCTGGGGGTTCAGACTGCAGCTCTGCCTCTGCCTGTGGGATCCTGTCCATCAGTTTCCTCAAATGCACAATGGGAACAGTGCCTCGTGCTCATGGGGGTATGTATGAAGGTGAGATGAGACCGCTCTACGTGTAAGCATTTAGGACAGTCTGGAGACAGCACTCAGTCTATGCCGCTGCCTTTCTTCAGCTTGCTATGGACCCTGGAGGCCCTGATGGATGGAGGGGTGGCACACCCCTCTTCCCTGCTGTCTTGCCAGCCCAAGTGTTACCCAGTACAGCTGGAGCTACTTCCTTATCCAAGAGGGTGCTCTGAAAGATTGAACTGGGGCATGCTAACAGGATATTGTGAATGTGATGTCTCAGAAAACTTAAATGCTTCCAAAGCACCCACACTGAAAAGGGTGGCCTCTGGGGAAGCTACACCTATCCTCAGTTTCTCTGCTGGACCATGCGTTATCAATCGGCTAGGAGTGAAATACGGCACTCACACTTGGGCTACTGCTGACAGACACTGTGCTGGAAGACTAAAACGGTCAAGAGGTCAGCACCAAATGTGATATGAAGGGCTAAGGAGAGGCTCAGAGGCTAAGAGCTTATACCATGTGCTCTTTCAGTGGTCTCGAGCTGGCCCTCAGCACCCACATCGGGCAGCTCACGACTACCTGTAACCCTCACTCCAGGGGATCAGATGACCTCTTCTGGTCTCCTAGGACACCCACATCCACACACATGAATGAGAGAGAGAGAGAGAGAGAGAGAGAGAGNNGAGAGAGAGAGAGAGAGAGAGAGAGAGAGAGAGAGAGAGACACACACACACAGATATACACACATACAAATAAAAATCAAAATGACTCTGAAAACTGAAATGACCGCTCAAAGACCCTGTGCTAGGGCCGAGGGTGAGTTGTATGAAGGCTTCCTGACCCTGCCGCAGAACAGGCTCTCCAGGGTTTCACCTCATGGCACATACCAAAAACACAGGCATTCACAGCATGTAGGGCAGCAGGAGCAGCTCACAGCCAGCCTGGAAGAACAGGGGATCAGTGTCCCAGGCCATTTCTGACCATGGCACAGCACTGAAAGCTCTACTCCAGACCAGAGAGATGGCCTAGACCTAGTGAGAGGTCTTGTGGAAGACACTACTACAGCTACGGTCTCCAAGGACATCACCCTCCGTCCTTCCAGCCCCATGACCACACCTTAGTGTCCTCCAGGATCTCTTCATCTCGTGTGCCCTAAGGTTGTGTTCAGGAGTTTCTTTTTCCATGTTCTGCTGACAAGCCCTCATCTACTTACAGGGCTTCAGGCCTGTAAGGTGAGGATTCTGGCCTCGTAGCTATAGAAACAGGTGTCCTGGAAATACCTCTACCTAAATGTTCCAGAGGCACCACACCTGGAGCACGTCCCAAACCTACCTTCAATCCTATTTCCACCCCACACTGCAACCTAAGGGTGATGTCCACATCTGCTCCCAGCGGGAGCAGGCCTGCAGCTCTGTTCCCTGGGACCACACTGCTTTTTTTCCAGGGCTTTCCTGTGTCCTTCCTCTATTTAAAAGCCCTTCAACCACCCCTAATGTTTTAAAGTTTTTTCCATTTTATTTGTGTGTGTATGTGTGTGCATTTGTGCACACACACCCCAGCATGAATGTGGAGGTCAGAGAACATACAGGGTTTTATTCCACCATGTGGGTTGTGGGAACCGAATTCAGGTCGTCACGCTCAGTGTTCAGGGCCTGCACTTGCTGAGACATTTCACAGGCCCCAAATGCTAACATTAAAACAAGAGAATCGCTCTATTTTCCAAATTAGAAAAGGAATTGAGAACAGCATTACTGCTTTCTACGTTGCCAACCTCTTTACTGTCTGGCCAAACAGGAAGAAGACAGGTGCACACTTGCACCATCAACTCTGCTCTACTTGGTTCTGAAACAATGAGGATAAATAGAAACCGAAGGGCAGCACACACCAAGTCTCCCATGCACTGCAGACCACACTGTGACACCATCAGACAATGGCTTTCCAGGCTGCTGCTTCTGGTAATCTTTGTTACTAACCCGCCCTGGACTTCTCTGCTCTCCCCATGAACAGGACTGGGAACCCCCTACTGACAGCTCACTATACATTTCAAATGCTCACTGACTGGCCTGACTCTCACACAGGTTATACACTCTACCAGGGCTCAGACTCCGTTCTGTTCTGTGCAGGCCTGGCACATTAAATGCTTGGGAAACAGCCACTGTGTGGATGAGTGGACAGGATGCAATGAAGCACACGGCACAGCTACCCCACGTGGGGCTCTCTCAGCGAAGAGATGCACAGTTATAACCTGTAACACTAGGTAATGGGTTAGTAAAGCAGGTGGGGATGCCAGGGTGGAAGGGCTGGAGGAAGGAAGCTCACAAAGCAGAGGCTGAAACAGGCTCCCAGGTCACCTCCTCAGAGCGCAGCAGTAACTACAGTTCTCCGGGGGAGCTGCAGCCTGCCCAGTAAGCATGCACACGCTCGGCTTCACTTGTCAGCATGCAGCATGCTGCCGGTCCTGGGAGGGACCGGGTGAACAGATCCACAGAGCTCAGCTGAGTTGACAGATGCACAGGCAGCACCCGGGATGGCGCAAGGCAGCCCACCCGCCTGGGCGCTGATAGTGAGTTACTAGCTTAGAGGAGGGAAATACTGTCCAAGGCCACTGCTCAGCAGGAGCTTCCTGGCAAAAACATAGGGGAGAAAAGAAGAAGAAAGTCTGCCTCCATCACCACACATTTAAACCAGCAATGCATTCTTTACAGGGCCAAGAAATGGGAGGCATAGTACAAGGCACAGAATAAATCCCCATCTGAAAAAAACAAAACAAAATCCAGTCCGTTGGCAGGATCTTGAGGCCATGAAGCTTCAGAGAAAACCCCAGAAGGCTGTGTGTAGAGTGCCAGCCTCTCTTCCTGTGCATTCAGCACAGGGCTCTGTCTGTCTGCTCCACAGGCTGGGCAGGTGTCAGAGCAGTGGCGTAGAAGGAACCGGGTGACCACTGACCCAGAACCCCACGGGGCTGTGATGGCTCTCAGCTTCAGTTTTTCTAAGGTTCATCTTGCTGACCCGTTTTTGACCGAGAGCCTTCAGACTGCCCAGGTTTTCCAGCAAGTCCCATGGTGGTTGGATAGGAGCTCCACATTCTGCTGCTTAGGGGATGGCAGTTCTGGCGACGTAGCCATCCTCAGCCATCTCTCTCTTTCCTCTCTTGCGGTCATGAGCCTTGCTCCTTTCCTTGGGTTGGCAAGGCTGGGGCCACAGCAATTTTCTGGAGACTGACCTGGGGACAAGGGGACACCAAGGAGGGGTACAGTGGCATGGGAAACCTATGTTACAGCCCCGAATGGGGCTCAGCAGTCCTTGCAAAGAACTCTTCAGCCAACACTGAGCATGCAGACAGATGGCCCAGGTTGCTCCTGAGAGAATGGAGACACCATCATGGCTCGCTCTCCTGAGACAAGAACCACTTTCACACTGGGGCTAACGACGGGTTACATCCGCTTCAACATCAGCTGCAAACTCAGCTGTAACTATTTTCTCTTTGATTCTGGCAAATCCTATGTGGGGAGCCACAGGGGTGGCAGGGGCACCCTGGAAGAAGAAGGCTAAGGTTCTATTTCAGCTTCCGTGGTCACCTTGGCCACAGGCTTTGGACACTGTGGGCTCCTGTGACTACAGGCCAAGTCTCTCTCAGGAAGTTGTGATAAGTGAGGATGCTAAGGCCTACCCGTGACTATGCCACACAGCAAATGCACTTCTGGTTTGTTTGTTTCGGCCACCAAGGAGGTGGTACAGTGACGTGTGTGTGTGTGTGTGTGTGTGTGTGTGTGTATGTTGAGAGAGAGAGCAAGCGCATGTGGGGTGTGGGGTGTATATGTTATGTGCGTGTGTGGATCGTGAGCATGTTGGGTGTGTGTGTGTGTATGTTGTGTGTGGGGTGGGGGTAGGGGCTCCACAGCCCCAATCTTGACTGGAGAATCTCTTGCACAGGCAGATTACACTGCTTCCTAGGTCGAAGGTATCTTTCCCCTCTTGATTTGACTTCAGTGCTCATGAACACCACACACAAGTGTAGGGCGCACAAGGTAAGGTCTCACACATGCTTTCCAGAAAAACTAGGAATGAAAGGCAGAGTCCACTCCTGCCCAGTACCTCCTTCTTCTTTCATTCTTTTGTCTGCCAAGTTTTTGATCTTTTTTTCCTGCCCAACTTTAGTTCTATACAGAAATTAGTACATGTTAAGTCAGAACTAGAATTACCACTGGCACTTGTAACTGGTACATGTTTTGACAGAAAAAGAGGTGACTGTTGAAAATTAGAGAATGACTCAAGATTTCCCCCTTCTATTTACATCTCCTCCCTGAGATGCCATCCATTTTCATGTCTTCAGCAATCAGCTCTCAGGCCTGACGGCGATAAACACTTTGCCAGGGCGAACATCAGCTTTCCAATCTAATGGCAGCCAAGCTCTCCTGCAATCCTTGGTGGCTCTTCTAGGCTCAGCTCTACCTGTATCTCAAAACCCTCACTCTCAAGGATGATTAGCTCCTCCTTTATGGGGTCTGCCACTACCTGTGTCTTTGCTGTCCCATTCTGAGGTTATACCATTGGCTTCTTGATGACACGGCTGCTATTCACACTTTCTCCAGTGTAATCTGCACAGCACTGTGGGCGACTGCACACAAGCCTCCCACAGCAGCAGCACCACAGCGGAAAAAACCTCCATCATGATGTCTGAAACATCCGTCCTATTTTAATGGTCCAAATCAATCCTGTCTTAAAGTATTTCCTGCCTCTTCCCAGAACTCTCCTCATGTAGTATTCCGTCTCTTCATGCAGACTTGTTTTTACACAAGCGATATGATCCCTTGGAATATGTGTCCCAATTTTCTTGGGGCTTTCCCCTCTTTCTGCGCAGGCCCAACTTTTATTTCATGTCCACACCAGTTTCACTCACCAAAGTCCTCCTTCCTCTCCTCTGGCTCCATGGGACACAGTCACAGTACCAGTTCCACACAGAGTAAACTCTGGAGTTTGGGTTTCCACATGGACACAGTGGCAAGCTGAGCTAGATGGTTCTTAAGCCAACCGAGTGCCTCTTCTTCCTGGACTAGTGAGCATCTTGGAAGCTGAGCAGTGTTCTTTCTGAAAGAGCTTTCCCTGTTGGAGCAGGGCCTCCCGTCCCTGCAGAGTAGCTGTGGACAGAGCTCCTAGGCACACAATGGACACATCCCCCATCCCCACTCACTTGAGCTCCTTTGGTAAGCAGCACTGAACCATGAGGGATCTGAGGGAGAACAAGCTCCTTGGGTGTCAGAGCAGTGGGTGGTGTCCTCCCAAGGAAGGCGGATGGAGAAGTGAGTGTCTCTCATTTAAGGGATGTGCTGAACCACAAAGCACAGGCACAGTCTGCGGAAAGTGCGCCATACACACATGGAGCTCATGACTTCATTAGGAAGATCTTGGCAAACCTTGGTTGGCCAACATGTGTTACGATCTTTGGAAAGAGGGCATGGCTCACATCTGGAAATTACAGGCTTCTGGCACATGCTGAGGGCTCAGAATGCTTGGTGCGAGGGGGAGACTCCGTGAAAGCCCAGGCTTCTCAAGATAAAGGAGTTACAGTGCATTCTGTCTTTGTGACCAAGAAGAGAGGGCTGACTGCTCTAGTCTATCCACATCTAAGATGACGCTTCCTGTTCCATCTCTACACTCATTTAGGGTTCTAAAAAGGGAGCCGAGGAACAAAATCCAACAGAGAATTAGAGTTGATTATAACTTTTGGACCTTCAAAGAAAATTACTGTCACTTACCTACCCCCTTAGGCACCATGAGACTGTATAGTGCTCCTCTTTCTCACCAAGACACCAAAACAGAATGGAAAATAGAAATGATTTTCACGAATGTCACTTAATGAGTCAGGTTTGGAAAAGTGTTAGAGTTTGACTGATCCTATCTTTGGGGCTGAATCTCGTCAGAAAGGCCAGCGAGTGCAGGGACAAAGCAGGCAGACAGCCGCCATCCGCAGCAGGCACAGATCGCCATCAGCAGCTTTTGGCTTCGGCTTCACCCAGAACAGCACTTGCGTTTCGTTTTCACTTAATTGCAGATTTTTATCGACCGAGCTCTAATGACTTATCCCACATCTGACACGACACACTCAAACACTCATGGGAGAAGAGTCATAAAGGAACCGGCTCTGGCTGGTTAGACTTTGTTGACAAAGAAGCACAATAATTTGATGAGAATTATTTTCAAATCAAATCACATCAAAAAGTGAAAGAGCACAACCAAGCGCAGAGATGCGTGTGGGCCAGCCTGCGTGGCATCGCCCGAACTCGGGCCTCTGTAGCCAGTTCCCATTGGGTCCCAGCGGTGACTTGAAATGTCCACATGGATAGAGGCGCCACTGCCACCTCTGCCTAATGATGACATGACCCTTTATTGTGACTGTCTCTTTCTGTCACATCAAGGTCAGGACACAGTGCCTGGCTCACAGTTAGCATACAAAGTAATGCGTTTCATATGGATTTTTGTATACACAGACACGTGCACACACATGCATGCACACACACACACACACACCTTGTTCTCCACCCCACCCCTCTTTCTGGTCCCCGTCCTCCCCACAGCTACTATGCTACTCTGCTTTCATGTCATGTGTATCCACTGCTCTGGACACAGAATTTCCATTTGGATATTAACAATGGTCTGTAGCTGGCTGTGGTGATATTATGTAATTCTGTGAATGAAAATTAGTGACTTGCACACTTCACGTGAATTACTCAACAGAATACTTTCCTATACCAGAAATATTTATTAAATAACAAATAATTAATGAAAAGGACTTTCATACTGTGCAAGGCAGGTATGAGTCATGCTGCAGGTTGGGAGGCACCTGACAACCCTTCTGCGGGTGGAGGGGAGAAACAATCTTCACAGCCACAAAATCTTACTGGGGTAGGTGAGACAGTAGCTAATGTGCTTCAAGCCAGTACTGAGGAGCTCGCTGCACTGCACGTGTGAACGGTGGTTAGATGCTGGAGGGGGCACTGACACCTGTCCTTGCATGAATAATAACTACTTATCACCTAAACAGGCGGATGGGCAATCAGGAAGTACTGGGCAGCCCAATGCATGCAGCAGGGGAAACGTTGACACCAGTGGCCCCAAGTCTCCCAGGAGGCTATACCAAGCACGGTGCCTTCACACAGGGTTCACCTGAAGTTAAGGTTCAGCCTCAAGTGTGTGTTGTGCTACACGGGATCACCAGGGAACAGGAAAATGGTTCACATAGAGTGAACAAAACGCAGGGAACCCAGGTTTTCCATGAAGAGTAAACTGAAAGATGCTGGCTGCACACCTCTAGGACAGGCACCACACACCAAAAGATGCTGGCGGCACGCCTCTAGGGCAGGTACCACACACCGAAAGATGCTGGCTGCATGCCTCTAGGGCAGGTACCACACACAGAAAGGTGCTGGCTGCACGCCTCGAGGACAGGCACCACACACCAAAAGATGCTGGCTGCACACCTCTAGGACAGGCACCACACACCAAAAGATGCTGG
>LOEQ01002225.1:117617-131751 GCA_001685075.1 Bramus lutescens | reverse complement strand
TGAATCATACGGATCCCTGGGATTCACCGACCCAACAGCCCACAAGCCTTAGGTCCAAGTGATATCCCATCTGAAGAAGCCAGGTGGGTGATCCTGGGGCAGATACCAAGACTGACTTCTTACATACAAATTAAGTTACAAAATACAAAAAATATTTGATTATCCAAACAATCTCACATTGGAGCAACTCTGTGGTGCCCCACTGGCAGATGGCCTGAGGGACACACAGGGCCAGAAAGGAAGGACATGTAAACCCCGAATTTACCCATCCAGGATTCAAACATGGCTCTTTCTCTAGATAGATGTTCAGTTACTCATTAATATTAGTTAGTAATAGATACTTGTGGAAAATACTTTTTACAAACAAATCTATTTGTTGTAAAGATCGTTACAAAAGACATATAGAAGACGAAACCTCAAGATTTCTTCTTAATATGGCTTTTTAGGTAAAAACTACCATGCATATTTTGTAATCCATAAAAAAACTTTAACCGGGTGATAGTGGCTCTCGCTTTTAATCACAGCACTTGGGGTGGGGGATGTAGATGCAGGCAGATCTCTGTGAGTTCAAGGCCAGCCTGGTCTACAGAGTCAGTTCTCGTTGCCAGCACATCCATTCCTTCACTGGCATTGGAGCCGACTTGTTTGGGATTCCAGCATGTACACAAGACCAGCTGAGACACCCAGCCTCATGGGACTGAGCAACTACTAGGTTCTTGGACTCTCCATTCATCCACTGTTGGATTAGCTGGACTGCAGCCTCTAAGCCATTCCAATAAATTCCCACATATAGATACATATTTAAATATTCATATACATATAGAATGAACCCCCTCTCTCCATATAAATATAGAGGGGGTTCATTCTATAGTGGTGTAGTATTTGTGTTGTAATAAATAAAGCTTGCCTGAGATCAGAATGCAAAGCAGCCACACTAGTTAGCCATAGAGGCCAGGTGGTGATGCACGCCTTTAATCCCAGCACTAGAGAGGAATATAAGACAGGAGGAGACAGGTCTCAGTCTCAGTCTGAGGATTCATGGAGACAGGATCACCACTTTGGTCTGAGGTTAAAGGTAAGAGCCAGTGGCTGGCTGCTTTGTGTTTCTGATCTTCAGCTTGAATTCCATGTCTCTGGGCTCTTATTATTTGTGTTACATCTAGAACCCAACATTTGGGGTACGAATTCACAAAAAAGCCGTTTGCCTGTGGCTTTACAATCACCTTCATAGGCTGGAGCTACACAGGGCCGAAGTCACAGCCCTACCAGCTAGGCGTTTCTTTCTTCTCTCCTGGTGGGCTCTCCCTAAATCCCCTCCTCAGGCTGATGCCAAACTAGTAGCTGCCTTGAAATCCAGTCAGGTTTTTACTGTTCTACGGAGCAGCAATCAGCCTTACATCATCATCATCTTCTTCATCATCATCTTCATCATCATCACCATCATCATCTTCATTATCATCTTCATCATCATCTCCATCATCATCTTCATCATCATCATCTTCTTCTTCATCTCCATCATCTCCATCATCATCTTCATCATCTTCATCATCATCTCTATCATCATCTCCACCATCATCATCTTCATTATCATCATCTTCATCTCCATCATCATCATCTTCTTCATCTCCATCATCATCATCTTCTTCATCTCCATCATCATCTTCATCATCATCTTCATCATCATCATCTTCATCTCCATCATCATTATCTTCTTCATCTCCATCATCATCATCATCATCTCCATCATCATCTTCATCTCCATCATCTTCATCTCCATCATCATCATCATCATCTTCATCATCACCATCATCTCCTCCATCATCATCATCATCATCATCATCATCATCATCATCATCATCATCATATTGGTGGCAGATTTGGTGAGAAAATTGAGAATTATTTAAGGGAGGAATGAGTGAAAAGAGAGATTTTCCCCACATTAAAAAATTGGGAAACACTATTACAATGGGAGTTATGTCTCTGTATGATAACATGCCGAACAGTTTGAAGACAGAACAATTAAATTTAGATGGGATTTATGTAATGTCAAATGTAAACACCAGCTTTATTAATTTTGTTTTATCACTAAAAAGTTGGTTAATCTGAGTGCTAAGATACAGATTTTAGAAAAACAACAAAACAGATCATAGAGACATTCAGATCCAGACAGAGGAATTTAATGGAGAATCAATTTCAGCATTGCATTATAAGAAGAGAGAGGAAAACCCTAAGGTTTTCTTTTTTTTTTAACCCTAAGGTTTTCGAACAACCAAACTTAATATATCCAGTAACCTTACAGGAAGCACCAAATGCTAGAGGCTCTGTAAGAGCTGAAGGGACTCCTATGGCAATGTTAGATTTAAGGAAGGAAGCAATCGTCTCCTATGGCATGCACTCACCTTTTATGAAGCAAATGTTAAGCGTATGGTCAGCTTGTAATAGAACTACCCCTAAGACTGGACAGACTTGGATTCAATTGTTTCAGAGCCTAGTCCACAATTGCAATGGAGTACCTGGTTCAGAGAAGAGGCTAAGACCATGGAACAATGGAGTAAACCTAGAGGTAAGGAAATCTCCTAAGATCAACTTTTTAGAGAAGGAGAATATGCTACTATAGAAAGGAAATTTGTATATGATGACCACACCCTGGATTTATGCCATGGAACAGCTCTGAATTCTTGGAACAGAATTGAAGAAGTAGAAAAGAAGATTGAATTATTTACTAAAGTCATACAGGGTTCAAAAGAAACCTTTACAGGTTTCTTACAAAGATTGACATCAGCAATAAATAGAATAATACCAAACTCAGAAGCCAGACAAACAGTAACTTACTTACAGGCTTTTGAAGATGCTAATTCTCAATGCAAAAGCATAGTTAAAGAAAGATCAGCACCCTTGGAAGACTGGGTTACAGATACAATCAATACTAAATCTCATGACGATGATACTTGGATAGGAGAGGTGATTTCCAGAGGTTTGGAGAAAAATCGAAAAGTGTTTCAATTGTGGCAAACAAGGTCACCTTAAAAGGGACTATAAACAGGGTGTTCCTAGAAGCAATGTTGTTTTCCAAGCATAATCCACTCAGAATGCCCCTCCCTTCTGGATCATGCAGAAGGTCACAAAGGCAGGCATTGGACTAATGAACGTAGGTCAACAAGGAATATTCAAGGTAACCCTTTGCCGGCAGGAAACTGCCTGAGGAGCCTCTCGCAGGCCCCTGTGTCAAATTTGGTTCAGTCATTTCCTGCCATCATAGAGGAAACTCCTTACAGAGCAATTAAAAATCCTAATGCCTATTTTAAGAAGCCATACTGCTCTAGGTAACAGAACAGCTATAAAAGAGAGAAAAAAAATTCAGGAGAAACCATAGTTGAGTATTTCGGCAAACTTCTATAAATGAACAAAGACCAAAACTATAAATACAAATAAATGACATTATCATTGAAGGCTTGGTAGACACAGGTGCGAATGTAACACAATTTTACCAGAATCTTGGCATCCAAATCAGCTCTTCAGGAGGTAAATGTTCAGTTTTTAGGAACTGGAACTTTATTTCAGGTAAATCAGAGTGCAAGGTGGGCTGAATGTATAGGGCCAGAAGGACAGAGAGGAATATTAAAACCATATGTAGCTAACATAGCAATGAATTTGAGGGGATGTGATTTGTTACATCAATGGAATACTCATATTAACATTTCCCCATTCTTAGAAACAAACCATAAATTAAAATGTTTCTGGGAAAAATATTACAAGATAGTACAAAGAACAGTCACTAATCATTCAACAGCTGCTGATCTTCCAATAGCCCTACCTTTAAGTTGGTTGTCAGACAAACCTGTATGGGTTAAGCAATGGTCTTTAACATCAGAGAAACTGCAGGCTTTAGAACAGCTGGTAAAGGAGCAACTAGATGCTCAGCATCAACCAGTCCTTGGAATTCTCCTGTATTTGTTGCTAAAAAGGTAGTTCAACCTATGGGCTCTACAGTCTGGAATTCCTCTGCATCTGCTATTGACTAAACGATGGCCTCTCACAGTTATTGATTTAAAATACTGTTACTTCACTATACCGTTACAAGAAAAAGAGAAAAATTAGCCTTTACAGTGCCTACTTATGATAATTCTCAGCCTGCTAAAAGATATCAATGAAATATTCTCCCACTGGGAATGTTGAATAGCCCCACCCTGTGTGAATATTTTGTATGGAACCAATAGTAAATGATACATAAGCAATTTCCTGAATCTATAGTTTATCATTACATGGATGACATTTTGCTATCTGATTCAAATATAGATGCTTTAGAATCTTTGAAGAAGTAAAGGAAATTTTGCCTTGTTGGGGATTACAAATTGCTCCTGAAAAAATACAAAGAGGAGAGTCTATTGCTTATTTAGGCTACAAAACAGGTTTATGAAAAATTAGGCCCAAAAGGTGCAAATTAGGAGATTGATTGCAGACTTTAAATGACTTCCAAGGATTGCTAGAAGACATTTTTCATCTATAGCCCACTATTGGGATAAAATCTGATGGACTGGTTAATTTAAATAAAACCTTAGATGGTGACAAGGACTTAAACAATCCCAGGAAATTATCAGCTGATGCTGAAAGAGAATTGACTTTGCAGAGAAATTACAGGAGGCTCATATAGATCGTGTGGATCTGAATCTTAACTGCATTCTGGTCATATTACCCTCCAAACATTCCTCTATAGGAATTTTAATGCAGAGGGAAGATATTATCTTAGAATAGATTTTTTTATAACATAAACCAAGTAAAAAATTAAAAACTTACATAGAAAAGGTCTCTGAATTAATTATAAAAGGAAAATTGAGACTTCACCAATTAGCAGGAATAGACTCAGCAGATATTAAAGTTCCTTTTAAAAATGATGAAATTGACAAATTATGTGCAGAAAGTGAACCCTTGAAAAAAGCCTGTAGTAATTTTTTTGGGGGGAGAGATTAACAACTATCCAAAAAAAGCAAGAGAATTCAACTTACAAAGA
Organism: Bramus lutescens; assembly: GCA_001685075.1. NCBI lineage: Eukaryota > Metazoa > Chordata > Mammalia > Rodentia > Cricetidae > Bramus > Bramus lutescens. Next base: position 126,743 of record LOEQ01002225.1, on the reverse strand, counting down.
GAACTAGCTGGATCCTTCCACACATTGTATGTGACACACCAATAACTGGAGCCCTTACATTCTATACTGATGCAAATGAATCAGGAAAGGCAAGCTACAAATCAAAAAATTTAAGTCAAATGTTTCAAAGTCCTTATGATTCTGTCCAAAAGTCAGAATTATATGCTATTCTCATGGTATTAATGGATTTTAAAGAACCTCTCAACATAGTTACTGATTCACGGGACACAAAAGAAAGTGCCTGCCAAACACTGTTAAGACAAGGCTAGTCAGCCCTTCAGAATATCCTGCTTCACAGAAAAGTCTATTGGATATGCTAGGCCTATAGGCCAAAGACAGATGTGATTTTCCAGGCAGCCAGCTATTTCTGTCATTTCTCACATTTTTTGGAAGTAGCTTGCTTGTACTTCCTGCTTACACAGTTAATATTATTTCCTTCTTGGGTTTCTGAGGGAGTTGAAGACTATACAGTTATAGCTATAGTTTTTCTTGTTTACCAGACTCACAAAAGAAACTCACTAAAGAGGTATAAAGTATAAAAAGTTGAGAGACAGTAAAAGATAATTTGATAATATAAATTAGAATAGAAAGTAAATTAGGTACAACCTTTTGGACTCAACAAGATAGGATAGATAATGGAGTATTTTCTCTGAATTTGCCATATGCAAATGGACTAGACATTGTTGATGTATTTACTGCCTGTATATGCTCCATACTTGTGCTTACTGCATATAGTTTTTCTTAGTTATAGCCTTTTTAATTTTAGACAAAAGTGGTATAGCATTTGTGTTTTAACAAATAAAGCTTGCCTGGAGATCAGAGCATACAGTAGTCATACCCACTGGGCAGGGTGGCACATACCTTAAATCCCAGTAGCCACACTAGTTAGCTGTGGAGGCCAGGTGGCATTAGTGGTGCACACCTTTAATTCCAGCACTGGAGAGGAATATAAAATGGGTGGAGACAGCTCTCTCACTCAGACTCAGTCTGAGGATTCGTGGAGGCAGGATCGCCCATTTTGGTCTGAGGTAGAAGAGCCAGTGGCTGGCTGCTTTGCTTTTCTGATTTTCAGCTTGAACCTCAATTATCTGTCTCTGGGTCTTTATTATTCATACTACATCATTCTATAAGTTCTGTGATTCTAGAGAACCCAACTAATACAAAATTCCATGACTTCAGCAAGGGTAGTCACACCCCAGCACTGAAAACACTGTAGAGGACAGAACAGAGAAAACTCCACTCTCACGGCAGTGAAGTTCTGAGTGCACAGGAAAGGCAACAGTCACATGAGGACATGCGACCACCAGACACGCTCTACGAAGGAAAGCGAGTACTCGGACCAAGGACCCATGTAAGGTGGGACACATAAGCCAAGGCCTTCAGGATGATAGGGTGCCACTGGAGACTGAAGACAAAATCCCAAACAGATGCTGTGCAGGATGGGTGCACAGTAAGTGGTTAGAACTCCAGTCTGGGACCCAAGGGAATAGTTAAGTGGAGCATTTAGGAGGCACTGACGAGTGCCTAGAATTTAAGCTGAGGGAGAAGGTAGCATGGGGGCCGGAGGAAGGCAGAAGAGAAAAGGCCGGCAGCACCCTAGAGTTCTGCAGGGACGGTAGGAGATGTGTGAGCGGAGCCCAGCGGTAGCTGCAGGGTGAGGAAATCGAATCAGGGAAACCCGGCAAATGCAGCTGCAGATAAGCAGGGGAGGAGAGGTCACCGGATGTGGCCCATGGAGGCTTCGGAGCTCTGGACAACTTGGAGCAGAGGCAGGAGCAAAGGGAAGAATAGAGCAGGCTCTACAGGGCACACAGTGGGACTTGTGGCTTCAAGTACTCCCGTGGCATTATTATCAAAACCGTACCACACAACAAAGAAAATTAAAACGGAGACAGTTCCATGTGGAGTGAAAGCACCCGTGAGCCTGAGCCTCACGAGTCCCCGGAAAGTGAAGGCAGAACATGCAGATCCCTGCAGAAGCAGAGCCAGGGGCTGTGGGAGGCAGCAGTGAACTGGGTGATGACCTTGGGCTGTGCCAGAAGCACCCCATTTCCTCCCTGTTCCCCAAGGTTCCCGTCTTCCATCTCCTTCACGCCTGTGAGGGAAGGATATGAGGTGGCAGAAAGAACACACAAGGAGCCGGCACACAGCACAAACCACACACTGAGCCAGAGGAAGAAGGGGGAATGTGGTGGCATGGGATTACAATTAAAGGGACAACAGCGGATCAAATAAAGAAACAACATGAACCTAAGAAATAATGCAAGTCAGGCCAAGAGTGTAGCAGGTAAGGGTGCCTGCCTCTACGACTGACTGTGAGCCTGTGAGCCTGCTCTGAGAAGGAGGGAGCGGACTCCTCAGACCCTAGGTGAGCACCCCCATCCCCAACCCCACCGTGCATAGCAAATCAATAAACTTGAGAATGCAAACGTTTCCAAGGGAAAAGATGAACTCTACTTCTAGATGCACTGTAGTGGACAAAATAACTCTTAAAGGCAAATGCAAGACGAGACACAGACCACCTGAAGGAGAAGCACATGCTAATAACAAACCATCAGCAATAAATTCAGTGAAAATGAGAGCCCTTGATAAGGAAAACCAAGGACAGTATAAGGAGTGGAGTGTGTATGTGTGTTTGTGTGTGTGTGTACGTGCATGTATGTGTGCATGCATATATATGAATGTATATACATGTATCTGTATATATAAAGAGACACACACACACACACATATAAACCCTAGTAATAGAGATACTATCATCCATGAACCGGAAATTCAAAATGGTTAAGATACCAATTTTCATCAAATTAATATATATATTCAATGTTTCAAAATAAAATCTTATTTATTTATTAAAATTTATGTAGTTTATTTTACATGTATGAGTATTTTATCTGCATGCATTTATATGAGCACCATGTATGTGCCTGGTGCCTACAGCGATCAGAAGAGTCACGGATGGTTGTGAGCCACCCCATGAGGGTGCTGGGAATAAAGGAACCAAAGCCAGGTCCTCGGCAGGACCAACATGCACTCGTAACCACTGACCCATCTCTCCAGCCCTCAAAATAAAATCTCAACAAGGTGTTTGTTGGAACAGAAATGCCAGTTCTCAGAGTCTTCTCAACTACTGAAGGTTTACATTCTTTAAAGCAGCATGGTGGGAAACAGAAGCTGAGCAAAAATGATTGCACGCTTTATGACCTCATCCCTGTCTGATCTACCCAGAGGTGGACTTCTGTAAAGGCCCCAGATGGGAGAGTGCACGTGTGTCTGGCACTTCACTGTGACCCCGGGCATCAAACAAACAAAAGAGCACTGTACAATGTCTCAGACGTCCTCGGTGGATTAGAGCACACAAAGCTCAGCAGTCGGCCCCCTGGGAATAGCTTTACCTAAGTCTCCACAGTACTGCTTAGGTTATATTAAGATTCCTTTCAGTTTTCTTGAGTCAGGGTCTCATTAGGCCGAGCTGGCTTTCAAATCACTCTAAGTTCAGATCCTCCTTGCCTCCATCTCCTGAGAGCCAGCAGCACAAATGTGTGCCCCCATGCCCAGAGTGCATCATTCTGTCAATTGGGTGACATCCTCAGTCTCAGACAGTCTTGTCTTGAAAGTCATGCTTTGCTGAAGAAAAAAAGGGCTTTAAAATCAGAGTATGTGTGGGGAAAAGAGTTAAGTTGTAGAATGCCTGCTTAGCATGCATGAAGCCGTGGATACAGTCTCCNGAGGGAGGGAGGGAAGGAGGGAGGGAGGGATGGAGGGAAGGAGGGAGGGAGGGGGAAGTAGAGAGGGAGCGAAAGGACAGAATGAAGGTGGCTAAGGGTAAGAGCACTGCTCTTCCAGAGGATCTGAGTTCAAGTCCTAGCACTCACACCAGGCTGCTCACAGTCACCTGTAACTCCCGCTCCAAGGGCAATTGTACTCACACATGTGCATACCCATACATGCACACACAATAAATCTTAGAAGGGAGGCCAGATGCTAGAATCTGCATAGCAATAGGCCAGGAGGAACTAAGCTAAGACCAGTTCTGAGGCAGGATGTCCAAAGAGCAGTGTGAGGGCCAGCAACAAAGATAACAGCCCAGACAGTAGATGACTAGATAAAGCAAAAAGGAACAGACACACGCTATACATCGGGGCCAGCTAGGCCTAGAACAGAGCATCCAGCCAGGAGGTCGGGAACCCTGTTTAGGAAATGGGACATTGGCACCAAACCACCAGAGACTACTCTGGGCCCACATCTGTGGGATATCTAGGCCAAGGTCCCAGGGTGTGGCTCTAGGTTATAGGCAGGAGTCCCCACATGGCAACGACAGCAGGTATTTCCTCATAAGCCTGAGAATGTAAAATAGGAAATTGTTTTCTTCTTAGGACGCTGAAAATATGAACGTCAACTGCACACTGACTCGGGTTTCACACCGTTAACCCTTCAGGAAGGGAGCCCCAGAGCAGGCTCAGAGTCAACAAAGACATCAGTNGGTCAGCATTCTTGGTTAGAGCTGGCCTTACCTACCCTCTGGTCTTGTTTACAGCACGCTGAAACCACAGCAAGCAGAGGCAAGAAATGAAACCATGACCTGCAGTGACAGCGGGTGCTGATCCCTTTCCCCAGCCCAGAGACCCAAAGAGGTCCAGCAGGGTCCCTGGGGACCACAGTCCCTATACCCGTGCATCTCCATGACCCAAACAAGCCTGGGGGCAAAAGCCTCCCTGCATCTGAATGGCAGCACACACGAGCTCCGGAACAGACCCACTGAGGACTCGTTTCTTCACCCAGATACACACTGACTATTCTGATGGCCAGGCTGCTCCAGAGCACAGTGGAGAGGAAGGACCGAGAACGTCTCCCCAATGGAGTCCCCTACTCCGCCACGCTAAAATGCTAACAGAACAATGAGGTCAATGGCAGTTGTTGCTGGTCACCCCAAGAATGAGTCTGCACATTAGAGATCCTCAAAGGTGTCTGTTTCTTGTGAGCACGCTAGAAAGGACCACTGTCTCCATGTCATGCAGAGCCAGGTGGCTTTGCAGTTACTGTGGGAGTCTGGCTGCGTGGTGTGGTGTTAAAGGGTCAGAGGCTGACTTCTCACCTCTTCTGTGTGAGGGAAGAGTGATGACATCAGCTTGTGAGTAGCCAGCAAAATCACTGCTATCCTGACTGGGGATTCTGAACTGCTGAGAACAAAATCAGACAGATCTCGTATTACTGATTCCTAATAAAGTGTCTTAGAAACTGCTGGAACTTCCTTTTTTTTTTTTTTCAGAAAACTATGTATCAGGAGGATGAGGTAAATTGTACAATGTGGACAACTTCCAACAAGACCGCCTTGTGCTGGGTGCTGGGGACCTGGCCTCGGGCCCTCACGCTGTGTAGTAAGCACTGAACTTACAGCCGTCTCCTCTACCCCACCTTGTGCTACTTGCATTCAACATTACAGGAGAATGAATCTAGCAAAATACAAGGCATAGATGGGAACAGATAGGCATTTCCTGACGGCGCGACGACGAATGTGGAACACGAACAACGTGAGTAAACCCAATATGGACGCTGTCTCCAAACAAGCCTGCTTGCTCTACACCAGCAGTAAGCAAATGGAGAAAACCGCGAAAGCAAGTCTCAATGGCAGCTGTGCGAGGGTTACATATGGGAAAGCAAAACTTTCAAGAATAAAGTGAAAAGCTAAATAAATGTGGATACATGCCATGGTCTGGATTGGAAAACGTCATCCTGTTTATGTGCTGGTGTGAGATGTGGGCTCCAGAGAAACAGACTACTTAAAACTGCATGGCTCAGAGCAGTAGGTGTTTATCAGCTACACAGGCTTTCTTTTTATGTGAGGTAGGGATCTGGAAGCAGCTTAGCTGGGTAACGGTTATGACTCAAAGTCTCTCAAGAAGCTGCATTCTGTCGAGATGTTAGTCACACTCTACTCATCTAAAGACATGACAGGGCTGAAGATGAACTTCCAAGATGGGTCAAGAGGACACCTGGCAAGTTAGTGTGAATGCTGAGAGAAAGGCTCAGCCTCTGCCATGGGCATTTCCGTGTCTAAGGGAGTTTCCGTGTCTCCAGGTCACAGCAGCTGGCTTCCCCAAGAGAAAGCAGAGCAGAGCAGCTGTGTCCTGACCCACTCTTTGGAGTCACAGCATCCTTCTGGCACAATTGTTCATTTTAAGTCAGTTAGTTACCACATACTACCCATGGAGTCCAGGGATCAGAGGCCAATCTGGGCATCACAGTAGGTAAAACTTAAACACAGACACAGACACACAGACACAAAACAGACACACAGACACACACACACATACACAGATAAATAAGCAAGAGAAACACAAGCCAAACACAACATAAAACCCCTCAATAGAAAAATATCATATTGGATTGACAAGATGGCTTAAAGGTAGGGGGTACTTGTCCCTAGACAGGACAGCCTGGATTCAATCCATGGCACTTTAAAGGTGGGGGGTACTTGTCCCTAGACAGGACAGCCTGGATTCAATCCATGGCACCCACACGGCAGCTCACACCTGTCTATAACTGCAGTTCCAAGCGATCTGCCACCCTCACAGACATACAGTCGAGGAAAGCACCAATGAACACAAAATAAAAATAAATTATTAAAAGAATAAGAAAAACTACAAAACACTTCAGTCTTGGTCACTGTTCTATTGCTGTGAAGAGAGACCAAGACAACTCTTAAAAAAGAAAGCACTTAACTGGGGGCTTGCTTATACTTTGGAAGAATTAGTTCACGATGATCATGACAATAAGCAGACAGGCATGGGACTGAAGGAACAGTTGAGACCTTTACTTCCTGATCCACAAGCAACAGGCAGAGAGACAGAGACACCAATCTGTTCCAATAAGGCCACACCTCCTACTCATTCCCAGACAGTGCCAGTAGCTGGGGACCAAGCATTCAAACATCTGAGCCATAAGGGTCATTCTCATTCAAACCACAACTTCATATTCTACAAAATAAATGGACTTCGAAAAGAGCAAAACAGTCGACAGAAGGTCCATGTTGCTGCAGGGGTAGATGGCTGGAGGTTATAAGACAGAAGAGAAATATCAACACAGTTAGCTCCAAAAAGGAATAATCATTGCACTCCTATTTAAACACATACCCATGTACACACACACACACCAACCTAACAGCTCTAAGATAATCAAAACTGATAATGTTCAGTGTCTTGCTAGGTAGAAAATGTGAAGATGTTATGTCATGCGAATGACAAGCTAATCTACCAGAAATCTCCACAGCGCACACTGCTGGGCCTCGTCTTTATCTCCACCTCTCCTTTCTCTAATTAGCACCCTGAAACTAGCTGATGGTACCTTACATTGTCTTCTGTCTCCAAACCATTTCTGCTGCCGACTCTCACCCAGGAGAGGGTGTGGAATACATGGTGAAGATGAAGCCTGAGCTGTCGACGGAGGAGGCTGTAGAAGGTTGCTCCTAGCTGTGTCCTTCAGTGTCTCGCTTGTGGAACTAGAGAGGCAGCTCACCTTACAGGGGACCTGGCTTCAAGGGCAGTGACTCCAGTTCCCAGGGATCCCACACTCTCCTGGCCTCTATAGGGACTGCACACACATGGCACATAGACTTAATGAGGCATACTCATTCACATACAATCGTTTTTTTTTTTAATAGAAACAGAACTATTATTTAATACAATAAGCCTACTTCTAAGTACATAATGAAAAAATTAAAATCAGGACGTTGGTGAGGTGGCGGTGGGATATGAAGGGCACTTGTCGCTAAGCCTGACATCCTCAGCTGGATACCCAGGACCTACATGGGAAGAACCAGCTCCAGCAAGTTGTCCTCTGACCTCCACATATGTGCCATGACACGTCACCCACACATATGCACACACACACACAATAAATGAATAAACACATAAATAAATGTAATTTGAAAAAACTTTAAAAATAACTGAAATTAGAACCCTCATTTTCCCTGTAGTGCTATCCACAATAATCGATGATCAATGTCTACTGATTCATGAACGGATAAGCCATTCGCCTGTGAAAGGGAACTGAAATCCTCCCTATGCAACAGTCTAAATGAATCAGAAAGCTCTCACACTAACTGAAACAAGTGACTAATCACAAGACAACCAATGCATGATGTGTATACAGTCTCTAAGACAAGCCCAGGGAGCAGAGTGGAACGGTGGCTGCTAGGGATCCAGGCAGAGCAGAGGAAATTACTAAGCTCTAGTGAAGCAAATGAACAAGCTCAGGAACTAACACGTGACACTGTGGTTGTATCAACAACACATTTTAAATGTAAAGATCAGTGAGGCCAGATCTCATTAAACACTCACATGGCAGCGAAATACAGACGTGTATACACGTGTATGTGCAGACATACACACACACACAAGGAAGGAAGAAGGATAAGAAAAGGCTTGGGTCAGGACTTGAACAAAATGCAAGAGGAGGCGGTGATGTATGTATGGTGGGGCTGTATCTGGACCCTGGGCTCTGATCTGGAGATAAACTGAAGAGCTGCCATGTGCAAGACACGGCCAGCTAACGCCAGCTAAAGCCACTAGCATGATCATCTGCCAGACACGGAGGTGCATGCCCGCAATTTACCATCTATGAGGTAGAGATGTAGAGAATAAGTCTGAACGCAGCTTGGGTTACAACACGTGTTTCAGGCTACTCTGGGAGAGCCTGTCTGAGAAAACAACAAAAGCCCCTAAGACGATGCCAACAGCAGCGGCAGGCATCACCACCACTGCCACACGTCTATAGTCCCTGGGCCCTATGTGACCCCTGTCTGGAATTCACCACCAAACAGACTGACTTAGTTAGGGTTTTTATTGCTGTAAAGAGACACCATGACCATGGCAACTCTTATAAAGAAAACTTTTAATTGGGGTGGCTTGTCTATAGTTTCAGAGGTTCAGTCCATTATCATCATGGTGGGGAGCATGACTGTGTACAGGCAGACATGGTGCTGTAGCTGTAGCTGAGAGTCCTACATCTTGCAGGCAACAGGAAGTCAACTGAGACACTGGGCAGTATCCTGAGCATAGGAAACCTCAAATTCTGCCCTCACAGTGACACACTTCCTCCAACAAGGCCACACCTCCTAATAGTGCC
>LOEQ01002225.1:74804-92074 GCA_001685075.1 Bramus lutescens | reverse complement strand
CTTCCCCTGCCTAGCCTTGCGTCATGAACACGGCAGAGGAAGCCTCCCACACAAACGGGTGGTTCTCACTTTTATTTCTTTCACTTCCAAGGCAAGAGCCTCTGAGTTCTTATTCCTAACAAACCATGAAGCCATATCTGTCTTCGTTGCGTTGGTTTTGATTTCATTAATTTCACAGTTGTCTTTTTATTTACTTTTGATTTTGCTGGACAAATTTGGTTCTCCGGCTTCTTAAGCTGTACGGGTAACAACTATTTTTCAATCTTTCTTTTTATTTCATTTTAAGCATCTCAAAAACTTCCAGAGTGATGCCTTCTTTAACTCAAAGGTCTTCATTTCCGAGTTCATTCTTCACTGCTTTACCATTGGTTTCTACGTTAGCTGTACTGTAGTCAGGCTGTGTGACCAGCTCAGTGATGACTTTCTCGCCGTCTTGAGAATCTTCTGGCGACCTATTCTATGGTTGAGCTTGAGACACACTTATGTCTTCCACACACATTCTGCTAACTTTTAAACCATGTTGAGCAAATCTTCAAGGCGTTTCATTTTCTTCTCTAGGATATTATTCATATACACACATGACTGCCCATTATGATTGCAGACTTGTTAGTCTTTCCTTTAAACCACATCAAATTTTGATAGCTTAGGCACATTTCAGAATTATTCTTATCTCCTTTGTGGACTGTTCTCTTTGTGTCTGGGTCTATGTTGGTTATCCTGGAACTCACTCTGTAGACCAGGCTGGCCTTGAACTCAGAGATCCACCTGCCTCTGACTCCCAAGTGCTGGGATTAAGGTGTGCGCCACCACTGCACAAAACCTATTCTTAACTTTGGCAGTAAAACATGTTAGCTCTTGGTATCAAAGCTGCCTTGAGTCCCTTTTCCTGAAGTTCTGTTGCAGTCCACCCGTCCTCAGTGGACCTGGCTTAGTGTGGATTCCCCTCCAGCTTTATTCTGCACCTTTCTACGTTATTCTGAATTACATCGTCTTTGAAAGCTCCACATTGGTAGTCTTCCCTTTAACAGACAAGTTCAGTCCGTTTAGACTGGTTAGAACTTTTCCACTTCTGCACCTTCTGCTTTCTGTCCCCATCCTCTCCTCTCACCTCACCGTTTCTGACTGCTTGGTTGTGCTTTAGGGTTTATTTGCAGACTGTGAGGGCTCATCTGTCAGCACCACACACCACGGCAGAGCTCGGGGCCAGTGGTCATCCCTCTTCTCAGGCTGTCAGAGAAGGGAACAGAGACCCTGTCCACCAACCAGCGTAGGCACAGGAGTAGATCTGGAGCCAGTGATTCCAATCAATCTTGACAGACAACTTCCCCTTTAACACACAGCAGCAGCAGAAGAGACATCTCAAAGGCTCCTTTAATACTGGGATTTATATACATACATATATATTGAAATTTATAAAGACAATCTACAAAGAAGTGATTATTTTCTTTAAAATATAATCAGAATTTATTGCTCAGTGTTCCTACTGTCATTGGTGTTCACTCTTTAATGTGGAATTTTGCTGTCAGAATTCTTAGATTTCCAATTCAGGACTTGAAATTTGTCTTAGCATTATTTATGACCAAGAAAAAAATTTAAACAACCCAAATGTGCAGTGAGGGAGTAGCTACTTAAATTATGCATTAACACACTGGAGTACTGAAGAATATTGATCCAACACTTTGGAAAACTGTGGAATATCCATCAGACGCCTCACAGAACCCAGACATTAAAAAACAGGTAAATACACTGCCATGGACATTTATTTACTACTAAGACACAAAACACCACATGATGTCACTGTTACTGGGTTCAACACATACGATACACCTAACTTAAAATTTCTCATCTGAAGCTGCTTGAGTCTCTGTGCCCCACACATCCCCAACAACTCCACACATGAAAGGGAAGGGTGCCCACGGCTGAGATGCATGGATAGCCTTTGGGAATTAATTTTTTTTCTTACTTTTTTTTATTTTGAGAAAGGATACCCAAGCTGCCCTCAAACTTGTTAGCCTCCAGAGTAGCTGGCATTAAACTTTTTTGTTTTAGTTATGAATATTATTTTTTTCATTTTTTCTTAAGAAATGGTAACTCTCAGTTTCTAACCCGGCCTGAGCTTGTTTCTCGTGTGCTCTAGGTTAAGGCAGACCAGCTTTATTGCGCTGCGTGTGTCACTGATTTCATTTCCTGGCAACCTGGAAGAAAAAAAAATCTCAAGCTAAATTCAGATTAAAAGCCAAGCTTAATGCCTGTCTGAAATGTGGGGAACTCTACACGATTTTATTCTTAACCACACAATGATTCAGAAACAGGGGGATTTCTGCCTGAAGTTAGTGCAACTTCTCTTGTTGCAAAAAATGTTCTGACCTATTTAGATGGTTCTATTTCCTTTGCTGGAGCTCTGACAAAGTCACTAACTGTAAAAGTAAACACATCAATTTTATTCTCAGTTTATTCCAGTTAAAGTTTACACACTGAGAAGTTTAAGGTAGATGTATAAATGACTGAACAGCTGAGTTATATAGTTTTAGCTAAACAGTCTCTTCTTGCTTTCTTCCTAGTGACCCTGAGCCCTGCTGGATATAGAAATGGCTAATAATTTCACTACAGTGCTGGCAGCTTCTCAGGGCAATAACTGTGACCTCTATGCACACCACGGCACAGCCAGGATACTAATGCCTCTGCATTACAGCCTTGTCTTCATCATCGGGCTGGTGGGAAACCTGCTGGCCTTGGTTGTCATTGTTCAAAACAGAAAAAAAATCAACTCAACCACTCTCTATTCAATGAACTTGGTGATTTCTGACATCCTGTTTACCACAGCCTTGCCCACTCGGATAGCCTACTATGCCCTAGGCTTTGACTGGAGGATCGGTGATGCCCTGTGCCGGATAACTGCCCTGGTGTTCTACATCAACACCTACGCAGGCGTGAACTTCATGACCTGCCTGAGCATAGACCGCTTCTTCGCCGTTGTGCACCCTCTGCGCTACAACAAGATTAAAAGGATAGAATATGCGAAGGGTGTTTGCATCTCTGTCTGGATTCTAGTATTTGCTCAAACCCTGCCTCTGCTCATCAGACCTATGTCCAAGGAGGAGACCAGCAGGACAACTTGTATGGAATACCCAAACTTCGAAGAGACAGCTTCCCTCCCCTGGATCCTGCTCGGGGCGTGCCTGCTCGGCTATGTGCTGCCCCTCGTAATCATTCTCATCTGCTACTCCCAAATCTGCTGCAAACTCTTCAAGACTGCCAAGCAGAACCCACTAACCGAGAAATCGGGTGTCAACAAGAAAGCTCTCAATACAATCATCTTCATCATCGTGGTGTTCATTCTCTGTTTCACGCCTTACCACATATCAATCATCCAACACATGATTAAGAAACTCTGCTCCCCTGATGCCCTCGAATGTGGCCAGAGATATTCCTTCCAGATCTCCCTGCACTTCACAGTGTGCCTGATGAACTTCAACTGTTGCATGGACCCCTTCATCTACTTCTTTGCATGCAAAGGCTACAAGAGGAAGGTCATGAAGATGCTGAAGCGGCAAGTCAGCGTGTCCCTCTCCAGCGCCGTGCGGTCAGCCCCTGAGGAAAATTCACGGGAAATGACGGAGTCCCAGATGATGATCCACTCCAAGGTTTCCAACGGAAGGTGAAAGGACACACCGGGCTTCACAACAGAGCGAGCTGCGTGGTGGCCTCTGCAGACCAAGCTCAATCCCACTGCTGCTCTGCCAACCAATGATGCACTGAGATCCAGTCCATTTCGAGGGAACAACAAAAGCAAGTTCTACTCCGTAGCTGAAATACTGTATGTATAAGGGAAGGCTGCCTCAGTCAGTCTTGATGTAAAAGAACTGTTCTGTGTTCCTCAGAACACAATCGCTACTATCTCTGGCAAACGACAAGACAGATTCCACTGTACGTTATCAGTGTAAAAATGTTAATACTGTAATATAGCAAACATTATTTCTTAATTTACACCTCTTTTGAAATTTTAGACTTTATCTCCCCAGTTTTTATTTGCTTGTTTGTTTTGTTCTGAGACAAGGGTTTTAAGGAAAAGTTTGTGGCATAAAGAACAGGAGGTAACAAAAGTATCAGTATGGCGGTGCTGGCAACCAGCAGCAGTTCCAAGTATGGCAAACAAAGGGTTAATGTGGAGGGCTAAGTGCTGGTGAGCATCAGTGGCTGAGCATGGAGCTCCTCCTGCGCAGCCAGGACAGCACTCTGGAAGAAGGACAGGGCTCTCCAGGGAGGCTCTCACTGGCAGCATGGCTACACTCCTCTGAGGACAGAGAATGCGCACGGATGCTTTGTTTTCTTTGGCTTTCCAAGGATCTTTTTTTTGGAAATTGATAGCATCTGGCATATATATACCTGTAGATTAGCTTTTAAGCAGTGGGAGCAGTGAGGATTACAATTATAATTGCCATAGTTGCCTAAATAAATCAGCAAGTAAAGGACAATTTATAGAGACAGGATTTCTCTGTGTAACAGCCTTGACTGTCCTGGAACTCACTCTGTAGACCAGGCTAGCCTTGAACTCAACAGAGATCCATCCACCTGCCTCTACCTCTCCAGTACTGGGATCAAAGGCATGTACCACCACTGGCTGGCTATTTTTTTCCTTTTTAAAAAACTTTTTTATAATTTATTTATTTATTTTGCCTGCATGTAAATCACCACGCCATGTGTGAGCAGTGCCCGAAGAGGCTAGGAGGTGACATCACATCCCCTGGGACAGGAGTTACACATGGTTGTGAGCCACCATGAAAGCGTTGGAAATTGGATGTGGGTCCTCTGGAAGAGCAGTCAGTGCTCTTAACCACTGAGTCATCTCTAGAAAACCCTTTTCCTCATTTGAGACTCTATCCGTCTAGCTGGCCTGGAATTCTCTGCATGGAGAGGCTGGCCTTAGACTGTGTATGACCCTCCTGTCTCCTGCCTCCTTCATGCTGGGACTAGAAGCATCACAGTAGCCTGCTGGGATTCTCTGTGACATTATACACCTGCTCACAGGGCTGCCCTATTGGCAGCGTGGCTTCCTAAACACTGTTTATCTGATCAAATTTGCTTTCCCTTAGTCCTGAAATTTCCCCAGTACAGCTTCTCAGTTGGTAAAGATGCCAATTTAGATAACAGGGACGAAATAAAACACTATACCATGAGTCATAATTTCAATTTTTATTGAGGTGTATGCCCTGGAAATACTTCATTTTAATAAAATTAACCTGTTTTGTTATTTGTCTTTCAAGACAATGTCTCATTATACAGCCCAGACTGACCTTGAACTCATTATGTATCCCAGGAAGGTCTTTAATAATTAAAACCCTTCCTCGGGCACATACTTGTAACCCCAACACTTTAAAGTCAGAGGCAGGTTGACTGCTGAGAGTCAGAGGCCAGCCTGTAAGAGGGTTACAGACAGTGCAGCAAGCCTCTGCTTCAAAAGGAAGCTAAAACTTCCAGGTGAGCCTCCCGAACGCTGAGATTACAGGTGTTGCTACTGGGCCCAGCTTGGAAAACACATCTTAATCATCACTACTATAACTATACTGAGTACAGTTAAGGTCCAGATGATGTCACTTTCCCAGGGCCATCTGGTCTTAAAGCCACTAACAACATATGGCTGGTCTGAGGGAGGCAGGTGAAGTCTGGATCCTGATTCCTTCCCTCACCCCATCTCTGGATTTTCCAAGTGAGGGTGGAAAGAGCCAAACACTACATTTTGTCAGGGTATGGCTAAGCCAGATTTCTAGGAAGAAACACTCGTAAAAACCAGATAGAGTTTTCTTACTTTCCCAGCCCTGAAGGCAAGCTCGTTGGTTCTGTGACCTCACTGGAGCAGAGATCGTCACATAGCACCAGTCAGGCCACTTCTGTGATCCTGCAAACCAGAGAGTGTGCACTGTGACAGCTTACATGAGTGTAACATGCTCTGCTGCCTGTCAGGCTCCCCACCTTCTCCCCCCATCTTACCACAGATGAGTGACTCTGTCTTGTCACCTACAGCACACTGCAAAATGGTGCCTGCAAGCCTCTCGTCCACTATGGTGTGTTAAGTCTCTGGGTCCAGACAAAAGGACTACCAGCTCTCCACTCACGGCTGCCAGTGCTCAGCTCCATTACCAGGCAACCGCTCACACGTGACCTGGGCACTCGCGCCTCCCTTTTCTTCCAAGCATTTTCCCAGCAAGTGAACTTGGTGTGTGAGGGCAGTGGTGAGCACAGAGGATCCTTGCCCAAGTATCAGCTGCACGAATACAATAAACCTTAACAGACACGTAATAATGGGAAGCTATAGACTCTTCAAGGAGAGTGGGCAACTACTGCACAATCTCATTTCTCTTTTGTAACCTCATTTTTATCTCTAAAAAGATCATTCAGTTAATTTAAAAATTCTCAAAGTTATTTAGTTTAAGCTCTGTTAAATGTGGGGCTGGAAGAAAATAATGATATCTTGAAATTTGCAGGCAAATGGATGGAGCTAGAAAACATCACATTGAGTGAGGTAACCCAGGCAAAGAAAGACAATTATCACATGTACTCACTCATAAGTGGCTTTTAGACTTAAAGCAAAGAAAACCAGCCTACAATTCACAATCCCAGAGAACCTAGACAACAATGAGGACCCTAAGAAAGACAAAACATGGATCTAATCTACATGGGAAATAGAAAAAGACAAGCTCTCCTGAGTAAACTGGGAGCGTGGGGACCATGGGAGAGGGTTGAAGGGGAGGGGAGAGGCAGGGAGGGGAGCAGAGAAAAATGCAGAGCTCAATAAAAATCAATCAATCAATCAATGTGAGGGTGGAGAGATGAAACAATGCTTAGGAGCACTGGCTGCTTCCAGAGGACCCAGGTTCAGTTCCCAGCACATACATGGCGGCTTACAACCATCTTTAACTCCAGTCCCAGGGAAACTGATGACCTCTCTTCTGGCCCCCTGGGGTACCCAGCATGCACAAAGTGCACAGACATACAAACAGGCAGAACACCCAAGCACATAACATAAATAATAAAATTATTTATTTAAAAAAGGTAAGTTAGACGCATTGACTCTTCAGTGACAGTTCAGAACAGTAAACACCAGACAGAAACAGCACTGGCTACATTTTAAAGAGCTCAAAATTTTCCAAAGTAAATCATTTCTATTATCATATTCTTGGCTTTCAGAATTCTGTGAACCAGACAACACTGTTCACACTAATTCTAAAAAAGGCAACTGGCCAACCAGAGGCAGGATGGGGAAGGTATCCTTAATTCCACCAATGAACCACAAAGCCACTGACTGTGTGGGCATAAACAAGTAGGAGAGGCCTCACTGCCACGTTAACGCCACAGACTACAAACCCTTCCATAGGGCAAATCAATTGGCTCTGGGGAGGTATAAAGTCGGCCTGGGGCTCGGTGCGCACACAAACCTGGCAGTGAGGGCACCAAGGTGTCACACATCCACTAATGGAACAGTATGATTACCAATACTGTGATGCCCCAGTGAAACCTCTTGAGTACTGAATTTCTCCATGAAATGAAAATACAGAAATGGTGATGACAGAAAAATACACGAACTCTGCATGTCCTAGAAGATCCTCCAGGTTAGACGTGTGAAGAAGCAGAGCTCGCTAGCCAGCAGGTCAACAACAGAACTGGAGACAGAAGTGCGGCTGCTTGGACATAATCTAGCATTTCAAGAGGCATGAGCAACAGCCCAACACCAGCAGAGGCAGCATGCTGTTTTCAAAAGGGACACACCCACCCTAATTAGCCCTAAAAGGACCTGTTTTGATAACTGCTCAGCCTGCTGTAATTTGTTAAAATCTAGCTATTAAATATTCAGACGGAGGAGAAATGCAAAGCGCAGAAATGAGAAGTGGGGGTGACCAGGCCCAGCCTTCTGAACCGGAGGCCACATGAGTGTTTGCTAGAGCTGCTCGCAGTGGGAGTGACACAGCAAACTTAGAAATGGCTGAATTTCCGCTCAGACTAGACACAAGGGCACAGGGAGGATGGAACCAGGGCTCGGCCTTGTCTCCGCACAGCAGCCTGACTGGAAGCAATCCATGCTGCTGCAGCCTGCTGAGCATGCTCACTAGTCAGTCCCCTCTTTCAGCAGGCCCCAGGCTTCCACTTCCTGTGGCTTTCTGTGCTGAGGACTTTCCTCCATCACCTATCTGAACCTCAGTCTGTTTCCCAGAACAGCCTGTAGCTTCTCCACCTGTGCGGTCTTTATCACCTGCCCAATCGGCCTCCTCTGTGAGGAGGGTCACGTGGTGTAGAAATCCCTGCTTAGGCTGCTCTGTTCTCCCACAGTCCCGCGTCACCCCCCAACCCAGACCAGAAGCTGGCTGTTGGGCATCTATATTACCTGAGCCTCTCAGCTGGAGTCAGAAACTGGGTTTCTTCAGGACGCCACCCAGAAGCGGCTGCCTGCACTAACAGCCCACCAAATGCACAACACACTGCTCTCAGCAGTTTGGCCCTTCAAGCTCCACACCAGTTCTGTGAGGACCGGGTGGGGAGGAAATCTGGGATAGAAACGAGACCTCAGCATGTTAGGTGAGTGCTCTACCACTGAGCTACACCCTAGGGTTCAACCTACTACTTAACGCCCCTGGCCTTCCCACTACAAAACCAACCTGCCTGAGGAAGCAGGGAACTTGCCCAAAGCCTCAGCCTGTAGGGAGCAGGCTCTGAGCTCTGGGTCTTCATCAAGGCACTTTCTCCACAAAAGGAATCACATGTCCCTCAGAGAGCCTTGAAAGAGGTGCTGCCAGTGCCCCATGTGTGTGTCCTGTGGGTTTACTGGGAGAGAGGAGGGAGGCGTATTTCCCTGATGTTTCTATATTGCCACGGAGAGGCCTCTGGGTAGGACAGGACTCCCACTTGGGCCCCATCTACCTGTGCTGTGCAGACACCAGACGTCCTCCTGTGCACTAAAGCCCTAGGGTTCTTGGTGTGTTTCTTACCGCAGCAAAGCAAGTCTAGGATGATTAATGCAGGGTTCAACCTGCTTGGACAGAAGGAGAAAACACTAGCACATAAGGAAAGCAAGGTGTGGTCACTATCCAGTTCTGGGGCACAAACGTGCTCTCCCCTCAAGCTCGCTTCCACGGGGCTGACAACAAGTTCCCCATCACACCCAAGTCCCTCTCCCACATTCTCAAGTCCTCCCAACCTGATTTCACTCCATTGCTCAGGCCTTCTGAGTCAACCGGGCAGCTTCTGTGGCAGGCGCAGAGAGCCCACCCTTGGTTCTCATTCGCTGTGTTTATTATTCGGCTTCCTCCACTCTCACTGTCAGTTCTTACACCCAAATCCTAACTCTTCCTTTCACTCTTGTCTGGCTGCTCCACACCACCCAGCTTCCTTCCTTTAACACAGTTTAGTTTTTACAGTCTCTGTCACATAGTTGGAACTTGATGCACAGTCTTAAAAAATAACAACACAAAACAAACAGAAAACACTGTGCTAGCCAGAGACCTCAAGCTTCAAGTCTAGCAGGCTACTAGCCAAACCTTTCCGACTCTGTCCAGTATTTAGCCTTTCTAGACCTCAGTGTCCTTGTCAGTGAATGAGAGAAGGCGCTAACACGCAGGCTGCCCAGCCATCACTGCCTAGCCTGTGAACAACTGTTAGGTCATTCTTGTAACCTTCAGCTAAAACATTAGACTTTGCTGGGGCTAAAACACTGATCTTCACTACTCTCTGTTCTGGGAGGTTCTGAGCACAGCCCACTGAACAGACAACGCTCAAAAGCCACGCTGGCTACAGGTCCATCACACTGCAGCTATGTGCATCTCAGAGACTGGTGGATGTGAGGTTTGTATACCACATGCCATATGCCTTAGGCAGCAACAGGTAACCAAAACATGTTTGCACTGAACTAATAATCATGTCCAACACAGCAGATTAGAAGTCAGAATGTCAAACCGGGGTCCTTTTCATGCTCTGCTGACAATGTAAGAAGATAACGCCGGCTCTTCCACTTCCTTCCACACACGAAGTGACATGGCTGTTTACACGCATTTATTTCTGATAGCACAAACTCAAACTCAGCTGTCAGAAGTGGAGGACGGCGTGGTGGGAAAAGCAGAGCAGTTCAGTTTACTTCCAACTGCTCCCCCTCCTCACTGGCACACACAAGCACTGCTTCTCACTGACAAGGATGAGATGTCCTGGCCTTTTCTTGCTACCGACATCATCTAAAGTTGTGTTACAAGAACATTACTTTCTGTCCCACGTGGGAACTACTACGAGCAACTCAAAACAAAAACTAACGTACGTTTTGATTGGCTTCTTTAGAGTGTGAAATTTATTTCTGGCTTCTGTACTTGTAAGAGTTTCCCCATGCAGGTTGTGTGAGACAGAAAGAAGTCTATCAGAAACTGCACAGGCTACAGAAACCTAGAGCCTTCCTCTGAAGTTGTAACATTCTCACTGTTTGTGAGAACAGCCCCACAGCCCATCCCTCAGCCCTAGAGTGCCCAGAGGGTAAAGTCCAGGGAAGGCCATGGGGTGGAAGGGAACTGGCCTTGTCTAAAGCCCAGCTGTGGGAAGCAAGACCCGTGAGACCCACACACCTAACAGGTGACCAGAAACTGAAGTAGTCCTTAGCCTTTCCCAGAGTCCTCTGAAACAGGACAGGGCTGAGCGCCCCCGTCCCTCTGCACTTGGTGTCTGGAGAGTCCCGGGCTGATGAATCCGGTGCAGACACTGTAGGCTTGACATGCAGAATTTAGCCGTCAAACAGGAAAAATGAGACAGTTTCTCATGTGTTATCAAATTATTTGAAGCTGTATGGTGGACGAAGAGCTAGTAAAGTACTACTCTCTATACGCCTGACATTTTCTGTAGCAAAATTCTAAACTAGGCTCAGCATAGTTCACACTTTCCCACAGCTTTGTTACAGGGAGCTGAAACTCAGGAGAGTTGAAAGGGCAGGGGGTGGGGGGAGACCTCTGAATTGCCACAACACAAATCACATAAGAAATAAGACACAGTGGCCACATTCGTTCTATGGTCACACGTGAGGGCAGACTCAACAGATCTTCACAAATCCTAACTAAGAGGCAGAGGGTGAGGACAAAGTCGTCAACAAAGAACAAGTTATATCAGAAATCCACATGAACACGTGAACGCTCTCTCTCTCTGCTCGCTCACACACACACACACACACACACACACTCACTCACTCATGCGCGTGCGCACCCACACACCCACACACCCACCAGACCTGGGCACACTGCTTTGCAGATATAAAACCTAACAGTGACATTCTTGGATATCCGTCTGTCAACCATGGTTCAGTTCTAGAGAATGGAAACCGCTCATCTCCTGTGTATAGAAACAGATTCAGTACCCAGAACTGGGCTCTTATGAGGTCACCGACAGGGCTCCAAGGGACGATGCAGGTCTTCCTCCAGGGCCCATCTCCTGGAACAGCACAGAAGAAACACCAGGAGCCACGGGCGCCACCCTGGTGGGCCTGGTGAACTACACCAACAAAAGGTGGGTTTCTTGTGTTGGTTCTCTAGCTCAATCTGAACTCAAGAGCCACACGGAAAGGGTGGACCAACACTGAGACTACTGGCCTCTACCTGCACATGCACATGCCTGAATACACACACACATGGAATTACACACTCAGGCAGATGTGCACACGCACATGCCTGAATACACGCACACGTGGAGTTACACACTCAGGCAGATATTTTTTAAGTTTACATCACATGCACAAAGTCCTGGGTTTGATCACATCACAGTGTCTCACCATCAAAATAAAAATAAAACTTTCCTCAAATAGAATCATTTTAATATTCATTCTTTAATGTTACTCCACATGTTTTCTCCATGTTGTCACTGCTATCGATCAACAAATAACCTCTGTCTGGTCAGTTCTTAAAACATAAAAGTATGTATGTATTTATTGCATCAGCCATGGAAGACAGAGCAAGGCAACCTCCGACCCCAGGCTCAGGTCACACCTTGGCATTAAACATGACGTGCATGGTGCAGTTTGAGCAGGGGGGTACCTTAAGTACCCACTTCCAGCTCTGTGTATCTATGGCATCTGCTGCTGAATCAGCCAGATGCAGAGGGACTGACTGAGCAGCCTGAGCGAGCAGGCCTGCCCCATGCCTGGCCCCTCAGAGCCACTCTAGGCTTTTCTTCGTCTGACCTCAGATGACAAGGATATGGTTATTTCGGAACTCAACATATAACATACTCAAAGATTCAAGGCTATCCTAAAAGAGGTATGAGATTATTTCTCTGTGTTATGTGTCTCGGTATAGTTACGAAGATGTGGTTAGAATTTTGAAATATTTTTTTCTTAGAACAATACAATGATCTGAATCTAAAATCTTTCGTACGGTGCAGCTTTCCAATGATAAACAAGAACAGGAAGTGAATCTTGACTACAACGAACCTTCCGCTTCCCCCGCTGCTCAGTGATCATTTCCCTGTCACCTGCGTCTGACTGGACTGGTGTCACATTCCCCATCACCCATTCCTGAAAGTGTCCCTTCTTTTATTCCTGTCTGAGCAGAGCCTGCTCCTATTGGGCTGGAGATTGTGACACACTCAAATATTTTGAGTCCAAGAGGAAGACAGCTGAAATAAGGAATTGAGCAGCAAAGCAATTAAAAAGCAGAAATGAAAACAGATGTTAAACTTCTTCGTAACAAGTTTTTACTAATAGTCTCCACCATGGCTATTTCAGTCAACTACTAGAAATATTCTACCTGATTAGGGGCCTTAACAAGCTTCACTGGTCATGAGCCTCTAGGGTGGGGGCCAACTCTTTCCAAGGTTCTATTTACTTTCTGTCAGCCAGGTTACGGCCCAGCACCGAGCAGTACCCTCAAGTGTCATTTGGTAACACCTGGGAACATGTGAGGCAAAGCTGGGGTGTGATAATGAACAGGAAAGCACCCCACAGTAAAAGGCCATGTGGTCGAGGCCAGGCGTAGTAACACATGACGGTAACGCTGGTACTGGCGCTGAGGCAGGAGGAACCGTGACTTCACAGTCAGTCTGGTACATAAAGCAAGTTCCAGGCTGGCCTGACCTGAACTATACAATGAGAATTGACCTTGAAAGATAGTGAAGCCACATGTCAGACATGCCAACACCGAGGTAACTCTAATTTAACTATGTCACTGCCCTTCATGTTGGAATAGGAATTCACAGTAGATACAACCTTGGCTCCACACGACCTGCCAGTGACGACTCGCAGAGCCTTGTAAGCTGGATACAATAGGTGAATCAAATGCCCTGGCAATATGCTCTGGCCACTGAAATCCCTGCAGCGTTCAAAGCTTAAGTCTCCGACCACATAAACCAAGTGAGCCGCTCCGCACAACGCTGTGATTCTGAAGGCACCATTATTATCTCAAGCAAACTGACTCTTCACTGTCCAATGCACAAGCAAGACACACTTCCTCTTCCTTCCCTGCCCTCTAGCACGGTGCTGTTTCTTCCAACGGCTTACGGAGAAGGTTACTGAAAGGTGCTTAGCCTGAATCTTCGATGGAGTCCCACCTTCTAGGGTTACTCTAAGGATGGCTGGGTACATGCCAAGGGCCAGGTGTGGGGGGGACAGCTCAATGTCTGACTCAAGGCCAAGTGTTAGATACCTGCCTGGCACCAGACACCTAAACTCTCAATTAAAGCAAAAGTCTGAGAACTTTTCAGGTGAGAAAGATATTGAGAAAATGCAAATGAACGGATTCTGTTTCTGGGTTTGAACCCGCAAATGATTTTCCAAAAATAATATTTCAATCTTTTAAAGCTACCCCCAAGCCCAATTTTCTTTTCATGTGAACCCAGGAACTTGTGTGCACTCACTCTACTCCTGAGCTACACCCCCAGAAACCTGAAATTCAATCCTTTTATTCTTTTCATACATAGAATCTTAGGCAATTTACCAAAGGAGAGACGGAAACAAGAGCAGGAGAAACAGACAATGACAATTCCTGCAAAAGAATCATGGAGGCAACTGGTGTGCAGCAGCTGGGGTGTTGGTGACAGCTGCAGGTTCTGGAATTAGAGGATTCTCTCACTGCTCCCTGCTGAGCGGCTGGGAGGAGACAGTAAGATTCCGCTCCTGAGTGGTCAACGAGGTATATGATTACAGACCCAGGCGAGCTAGGAGAGCACAGGGAAGGGATGGTTCACTCAGGGCGAGGCAGGAGTCACAGAGCAGAGATCAAGGAGATTCACATTAGTCTAGTGAGGGAGAGAGGAAGTAGTAATCAGGTATGGGCGGGAGGGCTTGAAATGACACAGGACAGAAAGTGAGTGAGTGCTGAGCAAAGCGACTGGGCAGAGAACAAGGCTTGCTTGAATGGCTGGCGGGCCGTGGTTCCCTACGGTGTCTCCCTCTGAGACGGCAGCGGCAGCTATGGACTGACTAGTGGGAGAATGCTGTAGGCACCTCCAGGGGAAAAGACAGAGGCAAAGACTCAACAAACCTGGGAGAGGTGGAGGAGATTCGGGCATGGCCACGTTAAGTGGCTGCTGCAAGAATCCAAACAAAAGGCAGCAAAATGCAATTCTGCTGATAATTACTCTGGCAGGTCACCCACCACACAATGCCTGTGCTCACCGTGGAGGCGCCCAGGCTGGGGAGGAGTGATCAGCTGCATGTTTGTAATGTCTGTGCCCACTGCAGAGGTACGCAGGCTAAGGAAGAGCGATTGGCTGACTGCTTGTGTCCTGTAAAGTTCACCATGAAATCTAATTTCTAAATTAATTGCGTGTGAGTGCTTTGCCTACATGTACGCCTGTGGACTACGTGCACTGGGTGACTGCAGAGGTAAAGGAGAGAGCATCAGATCCCCTGCAACCAGCTACTGAGGGATATGGCCACCACGTGGGTGCTGGGAACTGAACCCAGGTCTTCTGGAAGGGCATCAGGGCTCTTAACTGCTGAGCCGTCTCTCCAGCCCTTTTGAAATTTAGTGTGGTGTCAGTAGGAGCGGGGCTTTTGGCAGGTTAGGCAGAGAACAGTCTTAACAGGATGCCCTTACAGAGGGCATGTAGCCAAATACCTCCTCTGTCCTGCCGCAGGAGGGCAAGGGGACAGACAGGAAACGGCCATCCCAGCCCCTCATAGTAAGAAATGTCTGCATGGTTTAGAAGTGTCCGATCTACGTATTCTAGGAACCTGAGCAGAAAAAGACACTGAGGCATCGTGGTGAGAAAGACTGGCATGGTCTCTCGTTGTCAGACACCCTGGTGAAGAGGCAAGGGTCAAACAACACC
Organism: Bramus lutescens; assembly: GCA_001685075.1. Classification (NCBI taxonomy): domain Eukaryota; kingdom Metazoa; phylum Chordata; class Mammalia; order Rodentia; family Cricetidae; genus Bramus; species Bramus lutescens. The sequence goes on along the minus strand of LOEQ01002225.1, from coordinate 76,795 downwards.
TTATTATTTCATTTCTATGAAATTATTAGCAGTACCGAGAAAAACTGGTGGAAAGAAAAACCCACAAGAGCCTGTGACCCAGTTAAAGGTGAACGTGGATGAAGAGGCGTAAGTTGTGATGTGGAAGCCTTCCCTGAAACCACTGGATGGCGGCTGCAAACCGCTGGATGGCAGCTGTTTATCTCATGGCTTTTGTTCTAAATAAAACTGAGAAGAGGAGTTTTCTGTAGTCACTTTTGTTTTGGGTCATCACATTAAAGTCTTCCTCTGAATGACCCAGCCATACCAACAGGGAGGGGACTAGGGGGATGCGGAAGCAGACAGGATGTGGGAGGCAGCCAGGGAGATGATTTAGTCACTATAGCATCTAAATTACCCACTGAACTAAGTTCAGACCCACAGCACCCATGGAAAAGCCAGGCATGGCCGAATCTTAACACCACCAGGTGTGGGGACACAGGAGTGGACACAGGCGCTGAGGGCTCCCTGGCCAGCCAGCCTAGCTCTAAGAGTGAGCCTAGTTTCAGAGAGAGGCCAAAGAGGACAGCAAGAGACTAGCCAAGGCTGACCCTGTGTGTGTAGGGAGAGCAAGGAAAGAGAAGGAAGAAATAGAACAGGTTCAACTCTAAGGCCTGAGCTATGCTGGGGCAGTCACCCGGAGCAACTGACGGGACAACAAAGCGCCTGAACATCTGTTGTGACCAACACTCAGACCATGCTCTCCAGACTGACAGACAGCAAACCGCAGGCCAGCCACTTCTCTGGCTTCACTGTGACCAGAGGGCCATAAGGCTTGAGAATCCATTGCTCTGGGGTAAAATTCCAACTCTGTCGACTGAGTTACATATTCCTATACATATTTCGTTGTCCAAGAATGGATTCTTGTGACTAAAACACCTAACTTTACCAGTTATGCAATGATTCTTTTAAACAGAAATTAAGGGCGTCAACACACACGGTGCCTATTTAAGCCCAGCTTGTCTAGTCTACCAGTCTAAGTGCACTAAGATGACCATGTCACACGTGGAGGTCCTGGGGGCTCTATTTTGAGAAACATCACTTCTAAACGATCATCTTTCAGGCTATGACTATCTACATCAAGTTCTCACCAGGTAGATGAGTAAGTTAGAGAGCTGTTGCTTTTTGTTAACTGCGCCCACAGTACCCACTTCCCTTAAAGTATCCCAACGGCTGATATTCACACTGACCACAGATGAGGTGAGCAATGCTCTCTGTGGCCGCCTCTAGACTGCCCAATCCCAGAGTCCACGGCTTGGCACCAACTCTGTCAGCACAGGCTCACAAAATTAAAAAAGGAATACACAAGATAGTGAGGGCTGATTCTTTTAACTATGTTAGGTCACCGAAGGATTCTGGTGGGATGAGCTCATTTCTTGGCCTTCTGAGTTCTCTGGGCTAGCCCTCGAGCGCTAGCTTCATCCTGCACCGGGCAGAGAACAAGCTGGATAAGATGGGACTTGCAACAAACCCATAATCTGCTCAGACAACGGGAAAGGCTGGCTGCGGTCCTGTCGGTGAGGCAGTCTTGCTGATATGGGTGTTTCCAGAAGTAAGCATCAGGCCCCTGTGCAGGTCAACCTGCAGGAAGTTCCCTCCTGCTCCTTCTACTACCCTCACCCTGAGTGCAGAGAAAGGAGGGTGATCAGAACTCAATTTGTAAGGAAATAAGGCTTCTCTGCTGCTGTGCTAATCATCAAGGCAACCTGGGGAGGAAAGGATTTATCTGACTTACGCTTTCACCCCACAAACCATCAGGAGGAAAGTCAGGGTACTCAGGGCAGGAACCTAGAGGCGGGAGCTGATGTGGAGACCACAGAGTACCCTGCTTTCTGGCTTGCTCTCCATGGCTTGCTCAGCCTGCTTTTTTATTCAACCCAAGAAGACCACCTGCCCGGAGGTTAGACCCTTGTAGTAATAAGGGAGCGGGCCCTGCTTTTCGTCCAGCCCAGCTCCCGCACGGCTAGCTTATA
>LOEQ01002225.1:28826-44480 GCA_001685075.1 Bramus lutescens | reverse complement strand
AGTCCAGACCCACAACACAGTAATCCAGACCCACAACACAGTAGTCCAGACCCACAACACAGTAGTCCAGACCCACAACACAGTAGTCCAGACCACAACAATCTGAAGAGAGTTTAGGGTGACACTGGGAGAAATGTCTACAACTTCAAAAAAATGTGTGGGGTCGAGAACTACAAGACCTCGCTGACAAGGCGGCCAGAGCCGTGAAGGTCAGCTCACCCAACGCTCACAGACCACTGAGCGCTTCTTATCGTGTGCCAGAGGGGCAGCAGAGACAGAGCAGCAAGAGAAACCCAAGTTCCTACGCACTCACACACGAGAGCTGCTGTTTCCGCTGCTTTGGCTCTGTTAGTGTGCTGATACGTGCTTTGTAAATTATGATCATATCCAGTGAAGGAAAAGTATCTGAACATTGCTTATTTGAGTTATAAAATAAAGAGAATGAAAAATGATAAAAGTTGACAGGCCATTTTATAAGATTTAAAATCCAGATGGGCCCTTTCCCCATTACTCCAGAGAATTCTCACTGTCTCTTAAGAGAGAGATAAGCAAGGTCAATGAAACTGGACAAATCTCCCAGAGCACCACGGTGCCTGAGGACGTCTGAACTGACTGGGGCTGGGCGTGGTTGTGCACACCTTTAATCACAGGTAACTCAGGAGGCAGGGCAGGTAGAACTCTGTGAGGGGAAGGTCAGCTTGGTTTAAATAGTGACTTCCAGGACAGTCAGGGTTATATAGAGAAACCCTTTCTCAAAAGTAAAGGAAGAGCGGAAGGAAGAAAGGAGAAAGGAGGAGGAAAGAAACTAAATAAATCAGTAAATAATAATAGTAACATCTAGGGCATATGTTCTCAAAAACTACCAAGGCTACCTGGACTCTTCGATATAAAATGCCCTCAATATTAAAGTTCACTAACAGCAGCAAAGACGCCTGATGTTGTTTCCAACCAAGCTCTTCTCCCTGTTTCCTTCATCGTCCTTACAGTTCCCACACATCATGGGCACCAGCCTGCTGTAAGATGACCACCCCGAGCAATCGTGACCAGCTGGTCCTTTCTAACAGCTCACACCCAGATGAGTACAAGATCGCGGCCCTGGTCTTCTACAGCTGCATCTTCCTGATTGGATTATTTGTTAATGTCACCGCGCTATGGGTTTTCAGCTGTACGACCAAGAAAAGAACCACCGTGACTGTCTACATGATGAACGTCGCGCTGCTGGACTTAATATTTATCCTGAGCCTACCCTTTCGGATGTTTTACTATGCAAAAGGCGAATGGCCATTTGGGGAGTACTTCTGCCACATTCTTGGGGCCCTGGTGGTGTTTTACCCGAGCATGGCTCTGTGGCTTCTTGCTTTCATCAGTGCTGACAGATACATGGCCATAGTACAGCCAAAATACGCCAAGGAACTGAAGAACACCTGCAAGGCTGTGCTGGCCTGTGTGGGGGTCTGGATAATGACCCTGACCACCACTGTCCCTCTGCTCCTGCTCTATGAAGACCCCGATAAAGCCTCTTCGCCTGCCACCTGCCTGAAGATTTCCGACATCATCCACTTAAAAGCCGTCAACGTGCTCAACTTCACCCGGCTCGTGTTCTTCTTCTTGACCCCGCTGTTCATCATGATCGGGTGCTATGTGGTCATCACCCACAGCCTCCTGCGAGGGCAGACGTCCAAGCTGACACCCAAGGTGAAGGAGAAGTCCATCCGGATCATCATCACCCTGCTGGTGCAGGTGCTCGTCTGCTTCGTGCCCTTCCACATCTGCTTGGTCTTCCTGATGCTGGGCGGGGAGGGAAGCAGCTACAGCCCCTGGGGCGCCTTCACCACCTTCCTCATGAACCTCAGCACCTGCCTGGATGTCGTCCTCTACTACGTCGTCTCCAAACAGTTCCAGGCTCGGGTCATCAGCGTCATGCTGTACCGCAATTACCTCCGCAGTGTGCGCAGGAAAAGCTTCCGATCTGGCAGCTTACGGTCACTTAGCAACGTGAACACTGAAATGCTATGAGTCAGAGCAAGCAACCTGTTTTTAATCTCATTAAAACTCTTTGTCTACCTACTTTTGGGTGAGTCAGGATTCTATATCATCCAGCCTCTTCTCTGGTAGTAATAATAATAATAATAACAATAATAATAAACTTTAAAAACTTATGTGCTATTTTAATATTCCAGCAACATAATTAAATCCTGAGTATTCTGATATGCTCATTTATTTTTATCTTACAACTTGCATGAGACATGTGCATGAGCCATTTGTGGGGGTTCATGCTTGTGACCCCAGCATTCAAAAGGCAGACAAAGGCCAGCCCAGGCTAGGTGGTGAGTCTCTGTCTCAAAAACATTAATAAAAATACAAAGAACAAGTTCATGAATTACTTGGGGAGGGCCACCCAAATCAGGTTCCATCCCAAGCCTTATCCAGGCAGGCTGTGAAATGCCTTGACGTTTTTTGATTAACTTCTGCACACACGTGAGGGAAAAGTAAGTCACTGTTCAAAACGATTTGACAGATCCCCTCTGTCACTTCACACTTGGGATGGCAGTCCAAATTCAGTATGCTATGTTCCACACAGCAGCTCTGCTCAACCCACCACAGGAACACAGCTGACGGCAACAGGGAGCTCCGGCGACCCCACCCTTTCTTTCAACAAGCGCCTGCTGCCTCCCAAACCCCAACCTAAGGCAAACGTTGGGAAGGTGACTGAGACCCCATCTCTGCCCACTGAACTGACGTTCCTAAGACTTGTTAAACACACTACCAGCAGCTTGCTCTGACACAGCTAAAGATACATTATGAAGGTTTTCCAGGCCACATGTTGGTTGGGGAATCTCAGCTCTGATCCTGGCCTACCCATCTGGTTTCTCCATAAAGAAACGTCTTGTATAAAAGCAAAGGAGGTGAACACAACCTAAAAAGCTCCCATTCACATAAACGACTCAACTGAAAGCTTCCTCTACAAAATCACCTCCATTACTCTTCTTTCCTGGAGCTCAGAGACCCACCTGCCTCTGCCTCCCTTCAGGTCTCATACCAATTGTTCAATAATAAGCAAACTGTTTACAAAAATGTCCTGTCATAACTATTGGATGTGGGAGGAGCAAAGGTGGAGGTTTTTGATGCAGTCTCTCAACAGAGATGAAATAATGGAAGATTTCAGATGCAAGTGAGTAAAATCCTTTAATAACATGGGGGGGGGGCTGTAGTTCCTATGCAGTTCAGGGTACTGGGTGGCAGAACACTAGCCCTGCATCTGACTTCCAGCCTAGACGGAGGGAAAGGCTTAGGCAGAACCTATTTTCAGCTATTCACACAAACCTACTCCTGGGTGTGTTCTCCACGAGCTCTTTCCAAAAGGTTTTCCTGAGAGTGTGGTGTGTTAAAGCACAATGAGAGTGCAGGCACCGCGATGAGACGAGCCGAGTCCTGTGGTCCTCACAGGGAAATTGAACACAACCAAAAAATTCCTGGAAGCGTAATTTATTAGCACTGTAATCAGGCGCTCTTTAAAATTTATATATTGTGTATGTATACATTTGGGCATGTGTGTGCCACATGTGTGTAGAGACCAGTTATTTCCCTCCAGCGTGTGGGTTCCAGGGATCACACTCAAGTATCAGGCTTAGTACCAAGTGCTTTTACCCAGCGAACGATCTTACCAGCGCCACACACTCTAACATATGAAAAAATTCAAATTCAATTATTCTGCAGGGATTTGAACCTAGAAAACACCTGCATACAAATACTAACAAGTAATAAACAATAGGAATATTAGGGCAAACCTGTCGAGCACAGGCTACTAGACACAGTGCACATATATAGCTTTTAATAATGTAGCTACTTTGAAAGCAAAGGGTTTTTTTCTGAGTTAAATTGTGAACATCCATTAGATGTCAGGTGCAGTCTCTGACAAAAAGCATAGACCAAATGATGCAGACATCAACAACCTTGCCTTAGAGTCTAACTGGGGCTCACATCAGCAACGATCCTTTCAGAGTCTTCTGAGCTCACCACATACATAACAGACCTAGGCTCTTTCTCAAGGACCTAGTCAATAGCACAGAGGGTCAACAAAGAGAATTCTATGATATGAAAACAAGTAAACGCAATAAATATTCATCGAGTTAGTAAAACTTTTGCTATAACGCACACAAAAGGACAAGCAATTCTGTCAAACAACAAGAGGTAGCCAAGAGCAAGCTGGCTGGGGAGGCTGGGAGTGGACAGCATCAGATTACAGAGCTCAAGGAAAGAAGGAAACCAAACATGGGGCTTGCTTAGCGCGCCTCATGACCCTGTGCAGTAGAGCACCTCCAAATGACATCATGGGTGCTGCTGGTCAGACAGAAACCGAGCTCAGAAACAACAGTGTCCAGGCACTTGCGAGATGTCACAGAACTAGTAAGCGGCACAGCTGGAACCCAAATCTGTGATGGCAAAGTCCTTGCTGTCTTGGAACCTGTGGAGTCTGACCCTTATTCCAAAGAAAACAGAAATTCAAGGTTTGGGGATTTTTGTTTGTTTGTTTTGTCTTTAATCCTAGCACAGCTGTGACAGCTGTTTCCCTTCTTTAACGCTGATTTTTATAGTGTGTGTGAGAGAGAATGTGTAAGTATGTGAGTGTATGTGAGAATGTGTGTGTGAGCATGTACAAATGTGTATGTGGATATGTGTGTGAGTGTGTGGAAGTGTGTGAGGGTGTTTCAGTGTGTGTAAGTGCATGTGCAAGTATGTGTGCCTGTATACACACATAGGCTACAGCACACATATGGAAGTCATAGGACAACTCACTTCTGTCCTTCCACTTTTGTGTGAGTTTCTGGGATCTGGTGTTACTATTATCCAGTCTCATTCTTACACCAACACATCACACACGTGCCTCAAAACTCAGTAAGTAGCCTTTGTTAGGAACCAGTAGGAATTGGCCAGATGAGAACTATTCTGAGAGAAACAAGTGCCTAGGTGAACACAGAATCCTTCTCCAGCACCACACCCTGCTCACAGGAGCAGCAGCCCACACCCCAGTCCCCACACTAATGACAAGGCCATACAGAATGACTACAGAACGCTGTGTTCCCGCTGAGGTAAGGCTCAGAACCACACATTAACACAGTGAAGGGCACCATTCATGACGAGTCTGACGTAACACTGGTTATTTATCTACAACAGAGATCCAGCTTTAGAATCAAGGGACCTAATACACCCTATAGTTCTCAAACCCACACTGTAAAATTAGAACAAGCCTAAAGTTAGTGCGCACAGAATTTTAAATATCGAGTTTACCCAACTTCACGCTATTGTGCGTGCCTTTCAAACACAGGCTCATCTACTTAATCTTGATATGCACGCACTGACAGCTCTGCTCGCGGCTCCCAGTTACTGCACACACTGACACAGGTTTACCCGGAAGCAGGACTGCTGATCGGCCACCGTAGGAAGCACAAGCTATCGTTACCTGTGCGCTGACGCGGCTCTACCCTGGATGAATAACCTAAAAGTCCCTTCAGAAACTCAATTTCAGTACATCTATTTTGTTATTTGGGCTAATTAAATTTGGTTTTTTACTTAATTAGTTCATAAAATTACAACAGCAAAATAGCACTATAAAAATACACAAAAATTCAATTTGAGGAATTCAGAGTGGTTTATCACCACAGCACCTGGAAACCCTGAAGCAAAAGAATCGTGAATTAGAGGCCATCCTGGGCTACACATGAGACACTGTCTCAAACAAACAAATTACAGAATGACTTCAAAGCTGAAAGGAAAAGGGAAGAACCGTGACACTGATTATTTTAGGAACATGAGGGATATGTAAACATACGCTGGATTTTCTTTACACACACACACACACATCTGAAAGTACAAAGTATCTTTTATTAGACAGACTCTCACTCACTAGGTAGCCCTGACCGACCTGAAAGTCACTATGTAGAGCAGGCTGGCCTTGAGATCACAGACATCCCAAGTGCCTGGACTAAAGTTCTGGCCACCACAGCCAGCTTAAAAGTCCTTTAGTGAAAGTTTGTGAATGACAGTATTTCAAATAGAGTTAAGAATCCTAAATAAATAACTCCAAACCATAAGCCACTTACAATCCAGAAGGCAAATTATTGGCCACAGGGATTCCAAATGAATACTGGACAGCTTCCACAAGGATTAGGTCAAACAAGGCTGACAAGACCCAGGAGCCCAGCAAGAAGGACTAAAAACAAAACGAGAAACAGAATGAGTTGCCTAACAATAAATAACAGCTATTTAGTTAGCACGAATTCAAGTATGGGGGAGGGGCAGGGGTTATGGGTACACACACATACATGTATATATGCATATTACATAGATGCATACATGCATAAGCTTAGTTTTATATTATTTGTTTTCATTACTTTCCAAAATTGGCAAATAAACCATAATTGTTCACATGTACTAGTTTCTAGAATTTCTAGACGTGTTGAAAAACAACATTTAATTAGGACATACTGCTAATAAGTAGCACATATACTATTAAGCCAAGTAAGTGAAGAGCATTTTATTAGCTAAAATTCTAAATTTTTATTACTGGCACATACAATGGTGTGTCATTTCAATTGCTTTATCATGCTATTGGCTTAAATTTACATTTTTTCTTTGGTTAATGTTGAAGCCACAAATCAGATGTGGAATCATGTAATTTCAGAGATAACTATAAATAATACACTAAGTCTTAACTAAGGAAGGCATTGGAAACAAGGGTCCAGAACAGTGTTGCATGCCTGTAATCCCAGCATTCTGGAGCCTGAATGCGTGCTTACAAGCCAGAGACCATCTTGGGAAAATAGGAAAGATTTTACTTCAGAGTTTGAAAAACAAAACGTAAGGGCTGGAGATGTAGCTGGAGGCAAACTGCACTTGCTTAGCACTCAGGAGACCCGGGGATACCAAATGCGCAAACACAGACTACAGAGGAGGTTGGTTCACTCTGAACCTCAGCAGAAACATCAAATAACTTACTGCAAACTTCCTGCTCCCGTATCGTCTCTCAAATATCCTGAAGTTATAAATAAGAAGACTACTGCAGAAAGCGTCTTTCAAGTCGAGGCAAATTATCCTTCCGCATATCAGCCTCCAAATCTAGACAGGGATGAAAACAGAACGGCAAGTGAATGAGATCTGCTCAGGCCCCTGACACGCACTGTCCAGCTTGAGCTTCGGCGGTTGCCACGCACACACAAAAGTAAACTCGGTATGCCTAATGTTAAAGCAAACCCTAGGTTCCTTCTGACAGTTACTATAAGATGCACCTTGTTTCGGCACCAGAGAACCTGTAATAACCTCACCAGTCAGAGCACTTGCTGCCGAGCCTGACGCCGTAAATTCAAGCCCCAGAATCCACATCTCAACAGTAGGAGACACTTATGCGTGCACACACACACGCTCATACACATACACACGTACAATGTTCACTTTACTATGCTCACACTACTCAATTTAAAGGCAAAGCTGTGACACTGAGTAAACGTTCAGAAACATCTGAGTTTCATCACACAGGACCACACACCCGGCAGCTTTGGGGAACTGCTGACGAATATTAATTAGCAGATTAAAATACTATCATCAGACGGCTAGGTGAAAAACAGAGAAATACACAAAGAAAATGCTACCTTTTAGAGGCCTATTTTGAGTCTGCAACATTTTCCAAACGTGTGTGACCGTGATGGCACCTGCAAGATGGTGATGACATTTCCCCTTCCCAGTGAGAACTGATGAACCCTGTGCTTCCTCTGACTTAGTGTGGAATGACGTGAGATAAAACTTACCGCGTTAGCCATTTTTCAATCACTCAGCGTTGTGAAACTACAGTGCTGCGCATTAGCCAGTATCCTAAATGCTGTGCCGTGAGCCAGCCTGCCATCCCTTCCCGTAGCCCTTGGGGACTCTTCCTGTGCGAGGCAGAGCAGGAGTGGGGTCACATGGCATCTGACCGCTTGTGTCTGGCTTATTAACCTGGGAACAGTATCTTCAAGGTTCACAGTGGAGTGTGTATGTCTTAGAGTCTTGTTCTCTTCCTGCTGAGTACAACTACAATGTCTAGAAGCACGGTCTGTCTGTTTGTGTCCACTGATGGGCACGCGGATAGGCTACCACCACCAACATTGGTATCAACAGTGGAAATACCCCATCCCAAGACCATGAAAAAGAGGCAAAATGATGTCACATGGCCTCTTCTTCTACCAAATAAAGTAACAGCGTGAATGAGAATGCCAATCGCATTGCCAAAGCAGCCCACAGCTGTCTCTGCTCCAAGATGCCAGGCACTTTGTCACTGTGAACTCCAAATTTTCACAGCACTGGACTGACCTAGGGAAGGCCACGAGACTCATCTCCCTGCCTACTCACTAAACCATCAGCCCCAGAAGTCTCTGGCCAAGGTTCAAGAGGAAAAGGCCCATGAAAAGGCAGGAATACCACCACAGGCAGCCACGTCACAGAGCCCACAGCTAACACAACGGTACCACAACCACAGTGCAATTCTAGGCAAGCAAAGACAACCCCAGGCTGTGGGCTCAGAAGGCTGCTGGGTACTCAACTATATACGATGGCAATGCCTGCCATCATCGTAGAGCGGCTAACGGACAACTCCACATTGTGGTCAAAGCATCCTAACACCCACCAGGACAATCTGAGGAGTATAAAAATTAAGACTACAGTTACTAACATGCAGTGAACTGTGTATCCAGAACTCTGATGTTTGATTTTCCTGGGGTTAATGTCAAAAACAGCTGGTAACTAGTCTTGAATAATTTGGGCTTTATTGCCATCCTCAGGGATGTGGTGCAGGGATACCTCTGTCATCTGACCCTGTGACAGGATGAACACCCTATCACCCACCAAACCTGTGTCAGCTCTCCCGTGACACCTGCTGTGCAGACCCAAGGGACAGGACTCCACTGGGCACCAGGGGCAGAGCACTCTCTCTTTGGTACTAATTCAGCTGCCCTTCCTCCCAGACCTGCTAACAACATCCCCATGCTCTGTGGGGATGCCTACCCAGTCTTGGTCCGTTTTGGTTTATCATCACCCAAGGATCTAGCATAGACTTGGTTCCTCACGGTTCCCTGCTCTTATATGTGTGTTTAGAATTCCAGGGCAGAAGTGAGACTCCTCACCACTCCAAAGCACTTCCTGTGAGTGCACCCAGATGCCTGAGAAGACGCCTGTGGGCAGCAGGTGGGCCAGATGAAACCCAGGAACTGGGGGCTCTACTGCTGTGGGACACTGCTCTTGTACCCTGTAAAGATCTGTCACTTGTACTGGTTTAATAAAACGCTGATTGGCCAGTAGCCAGGCAGGAAGTATAGGCGGGGCAACGAGAACAGAATTCTGGGAAGAGGAAAGGCTCAGTCTGCAGTCATCAGATGCAGAGAAAGCAAAGTAAGAATGCCTCACTGATAAAAGGTACCAAGCCACGTGGCTGACACAGACAAGAATTATGGGTTAATTTAAGATGTAAGAGTTAATTAAGAAGCCTGTGGGACCACGTAGGACAGAACCCTCTCATCAACACTCTACATCTCTTCCAGAAGTTCTCAAGGCCAACCTCACACTAGAAATCCTGGGGATTGCTTTTTTTAATTAACATTAAAAATTAAAATCTTTAATGTCCTATCAATTACCCTTTTATATATAATTAAAATAGTTTCCTTGGCCGGGTGGTGGCTGCACACGCCTTTAATCCCAGCACTTGAGAGGCAGAGGTGGGCTCTCTGTGAGTTCATGACCAGCCTGGTCTACAGAGCTAAGGCTAGGACAGCTCCAAAGCCAGAGAAACCGTCTCAATAAATCAACAGATATATTTCCTTTTTGCTTCTTTCTACTGTGTATGACTGCTTTAGCTGCATGAAAGTAACTGTGTCATGTACATACAGTGCCTGTGGAGACAGAAGAAGACGTTGGATCCCTGGCACTGGAGTTTAAGGTGGTTGTCAGCAATACAGGTGCTGGGAACTGAACCTGGGTCTTCTGCAAGAGTAGTGAGTGCTCTTAATGGCAGAGCCATCCCTTTAGCCGTTCTTACTCAGCTGGCCTAGGGTGAGATTCCAAGTGTTCTAACATGCGCGTGTCTATGTTCTGTGTGTGATGTGCATATGAATCTAAGTGTTCTAACATGCACGTGTGTATGTTCTGTGTGTGGTGTGCATATGAATCTAAGGGTTCTAACATGCACGTGTGTATGTTCTGTGTGTGGTGTGCATATGAATCTAAGTGTTCTAACATGCACGTGTGTATGTTCTGTGTGTGATGTGCATATGAATCTAAGTGTTCCAACATGCACGTGTGTATGTTCTGTGTGTGATGTGCATATGAATCTAAGTGTTCTAACATGCACGTATGTTCTGTGTGTGATGTGCATATGAATCTAAGTGTTCTAACATGTATGTGTGTATGTTCTGTGTGTGATGTGCATATGAATCTAAGTGTTCTAACATGCGAGTGTGTATGTTCTGTGTGTGGTGTGCATATGAATCTAAGTGTTCTAACATGTACGTGTGTATGTTCTATGTGTGGTGTGCATATGAATCTAAGTGTTCTAACATGTACATGTGTATGTTCTATGTGTGGTGTGCATATGAATCGAGGTGACAGTGACACAGAAGCCTCTGTCTACTGTGATGGAAGCAGTGACACACGTAACAGACAGAAGGACACTCACTGGGACTCTGCATCCACTGTAGGCAGTGGTGCCAGTCATACCACAATGAAGGAAGGGGTCAGTGAGATGAGACAACAGTTTATGCTCAGGGTGGCAAAGGAAGCCACCAGGGCACCCACACAGCTGCTCCTAACATCCTGACCCCCACACAAGGCCACTCATCAATCTAGAAAGCAGAACTCTGCTCTTTCCCAAAGAAAAGTGATTCCTCGTGGTTTAGCTCCATGACAGAAACATCAATCAGTACGTCACAGGCAAAGGAGCTTGAACCATCTCATCAAACACACAGGCTGAGACGGTTTTTGAAAATGTTAACTGTGCCTACATGAAAGAAATTAACATGGGTCAGAGAACAACTTGTGGGGGGTGGGCTCTTTTCTTCCACCATGTGGTCCCAGTGGTGGAACTCAGGTTCTCAGACTTGGTGGCCTTTTATGACAGAGCCATTGCACTAGCCCTAATCTCTCTTCAAAGTATAAATCGCATTTCCGTGAGTAAAACCTAGGATACAAACTTAGGAGTTCAGCAAAAGGTAACCCTGCAATTTCTCCATTATAACCTGCACTGCTGTAAATATCCGCAAATGTAACTAGAAAGCATGCTTGTCAACACAGTATTAGGAATACTTATTACGGATTTAGGGACTTTGTGCTCAGCCCTAAATGAGGTATCTATCTCACGCTCTGCCCTCCTAAGGCCTAGGTAGCACTGTCAACATGGGGGAAGGAAGACTGAGAGCCAGGTCTTGCGGAGAGGACATGCCGAGGCTGTGGCACTCCTGACTCGGGTGGTGGCCTCAAAAGGACCTGGATGGAGAAGGGCTGAAGAGGCCCTGGTCTCAGCTGAGGCACTATTGGCAGCTGATGGCCTTTGAAAGGTTTTCTGTAGAGGTGTGACCCCGACGGGCTGACCAATTGTCTGTGCTCCGAGGACGGCCCTGCATCCACATGCCGACATGCAGCAGTGACTGGACTCCGCTATTAGGAGGAGCAGGGGAGGTTAGGAGAGCAATGTGGTGGACATGGGTCTGAGGAGTTGCAGGGGTGAGAAAGACTATAATTAAAATACAAGAATACTCCTAAAGAACAACTTTGAAATACTGCTTTTGAAACTTCTGGGGTTGTGAGGGACTAACGAATTGGAGAGGCAGGTCCAGAAAAACACCTCTCTCCTCCCAGAGGCCAAAGGAGCAGTGTGCCTACCTGGAAGTCATTCTTGACAGCATGGAGGTCGTACACGAAGAACTTCTGCAAGTGGGGTAGCAGGAGGGTCAGCACGGACAGGGCACTGGGGACCAGCAAGAGACTCTTCGACAGCGGGGCCTGGTCTAGGAAGGAGGAAAACACATCCACAATGACTGCGATTTAGAAAGCAAACACAAGTAAAACCCCATACAGATGAAAAGCAGGGTAACTGATTGCTCTGAATGAAAACGAAGACTGAGTCCAGAAGGCAGGCGTGACGCTCTGTTGGCGTCACTGTCAGCTCTTACACAGTAGACACCCAGTAACCTCCACACAGCACCAGACAGGAAAGGGTGAAGAACCTTCCAGCAGTTGCCCCGAGGATGACGGAGATTCACACATTGGTTTGAAAATTTTTTAAGGGGTTTAAGCACTAACACTGCTCGCTGAAGGGGTCTCCTGAGGTGTTTCCACTGTGAACACAGGAGAAGCCCCATCAGGTGTCCCATGAGGGCTCTGGGGACCTCCGCCTCGTCGTACACAGACATCAGCTTTGTGGCCGCTTGGTACCGAAGCGACAGGTAACCAAGCATGGAACTGTGGTGGCAGGAACTGAGATATTCCGGAAGACTCGCTGCAGGCAAAGGACTTCCCATGATAACCCCCCAGGCACATTTCATGACACGTCACAGGGAAAGGAAAGTCCTGGAAACTGGGCCAAGCCCAGGTGTGTGGCAAGTCACAAGTTCTTATATACACAGAGCAGGATGTCTCGAAGCACTAACAATGTCTGCGTAACACACAAAGCACTTTAGCCCTCAATGTCTAATATTTTTCATAAGTTATGGTGCATTAAATATTAATTTTACTACTGTTCATTTCCCTGCACATTTATAACTGTAGATTACAAGTCCTGTGGGGGCAGGGGCTTTACACGCTGAACGCATGGAGGTCAGAAGACAACTCCTGACTGCGTTAGAGGCAGGTGCTTCAGTGGCAGAGCCACTGGCCCCAAAGACGCTTTAAAGTTAAAAATATGTACACTTACAACAACCGAGTGTGTGGTGTGTGCACACGTGGGTGCGTGGGTGCCTTCTCCCACACCTAAATGACCAGGGTCTCACTACCTGGGGCTTGTGTGCCCTGTTGCAGGCATGCACACAGGGTCCAGAAGCCATCCTCCTTTACTGCCCGGTCACATGCTGTCTCACTAGACCTCAAGTTTGCCATTTGCTGGACACTGGCTAACAAGCCCCCAGGATCCCTCTACCTCTACCCCACCCCTAGCCTGGAGACACAGCGGCATAGGCCCCCATCCAGCATTTCCATGGGAACCGAGGACCTGAACTACGGTCTTTACACTTGTTACTCACTGGGTCTTCCCTCAACTAAAACACTTTAAAGATCATTAGGATGACACTAAGTTTTGCCTGGTTTCAGCTACCACAGCCACTGGGCGCCATCTTCTCTCCTGGGACAACACCTGTATACCCACTTCCTGCTACCTCACCCTTGTTCCCCAGACCGCACTCTGGGCCGCCTGCCTCCAATCCCNNAGCCGGATCCCCTGCTGCACCATGCTCTGCCCTCACTTCTTTACACAGTGGCTGCGGTTCTGCTGGAAGATGTCTCCAGACTTCACATGCCTTACCAGAGCACAGCCCCTCTGACAGAGGACATTCCCAGCTCACCAGTGGCAAGGCCCTGGGAAACATCACTGAGGGTCCCTTTCAGATTCTGTACCTTATTCATTAGAAATTCCCTGCGGGTAGATTGATCCGTTACAGTTGGTGCTGTGGTTATGGTGTTTGTGCAAGCATACAGAAATAGCCCAGCTATTTCCTCCTGGGTGAGACCCTGCACACATCTATACCGGAACTGCCATACAGTATTGCTCTCTCCACCAAGACTTGCCAGATCCCAAACCTAACAGAGCACCGTCCTGCCTGGGGTCTCAACAGGACAGGAGGGTACACGGCTGAGACCACGGCCAGCCTTAGATTAGCTGGAGCCACAGAAGTCTCCGTTCTCCTTGCCTGCAGAAGGGGAAATGAGAGTTTACCCGTAGAGTATCAGAATGCATGAGGGCTCGGTGGTAGGCACTTGCCCAGCACCCCTGAGCCATGGGCCTGATCCCCAGCACCCCTGAGCCGTGGGCCTGATCCCCAGCACTACCCCTCCCCACAATCCCTACAAAAGCTTGGTTGGTGGGTGGGTTTCTGTCCTCGTCCAGATGACAGGACCAGAGTGAAAACAGGTGCTGCAGGTACACCCTGAAAGAGAGCAAGTCCTCCTTTACCTGTCCCTGTGACAGACATCCACCCTGGGCCCTGTCACCTCCTGAACCCACACAGTCGAACCTCACATCCCTGGGCCCAAGACTCACACTGGCACAGTTCTCTGACCAGCAACTCCAACACTGCTCTCTAGAACCCTGCCTGGCCTTCTTGTCTCCTCCTCCTCCCTACTCCGCTCTCCTGAACAGGGCACCTTGGCTGTCTCCCTAACCCATCTCTAAAATCACTAAGCACCTGCTATAAACCACGCATGTCCCTAGGCCCCAGGGTTCAGCAGGGCTGTCGGGACAAAGGCCTTATTCTTATGGTGTGCACCATCCATCCACAGGAGAGAAGAAAATAAACAAAGGTAGACATATATGTCAGCTGGAAGCAAATGCTGCAGAAAACCCAAGCAGGCAAAGCCCGAGGTTACTACCCACTATGCATCCCCAGGGGCTTCCCACGCACAAGAAGGTGTTGCTAATCCACACTAAATGCATTAGGTGTGGCAATGTGACTTGCTTGAGCCAGGGAAACTAAGATATGTCACTTCCAGCCAAACACTTAAGAACTAGTGAAACATTCATGCTGTCCCTTCACCAGAGCTCTAGATGGCAGCCACCCATCAGACAGATGTTTCGGCTGAAGACAGGCATAGGTCGGATACCCCACCCCCAGGCGATTCTCAATAGCTGGGAAGCCTTCTTGTTCTTGTAAACCAGGCCTCTGACACTCAGCCTGAGGAGCGGAGTTCCAGTGGAGAGGCAGCCAGGGAAACCTTTCTCAGATGTAAGATTTGAACAGAGACCTTAGCAAGTAGGCCTTGCAGTATATGGGGGAAGGAGCTCTACCAAACGAACATAAAGTACACACGCTCTAAGAACCACAGTCAACAGGCAAAGGGCCGTGCACACACAGAAGTACACACGCTCTAAGAACCACAGTCAACAGGCAAAGGGCCGTGCACACACAGAAGGCAGGATGAGCATAAGGAGCACAGGTGTCCTAGGGTCAAGGAAGGGGGTGGGCAGCAAGCAGAACCTGAGGCACAAGGAGGCTTTCAGCCTCCCCCAGGGTGGCAGGATGTGTAGGGTGGGGAAGGGTTAGGGAGAGGGATAACACCATCCATGATACGTCATTTGAGATTATGGGAAGACAGAGGAGTAGAAGCCAGGTCCAGTCAGGAGGCTGCTGGGATGATCCAGGTAAGGAACAATGACACTCAACCAAGGAGCCCAGGAAAGGAGGCTGCTGGGCACCTACAGGGACCTGTGCCACCATCCTGACTGCTCTATACAAAATTTAAATGTGGACTTGGGTTCACCAGCTCCAGCTGACTTGTCAGACCATTGCGTCTGACAAGACAGAGACATGCTGTCAAACACCCTAAGAAGTCACAAATTCCAAAGGTATACTTCAATTTTAAGAAGCGCATCCGTTAGTTCCCGCTTCAGTTCCTCCAGAGCACAGGTTCCTGGTGGCGGCAGCTGAGTCT
>LOEQ01002224.1:250408-268539 GCA_001685075.1 Bramus lutescens | reverse complement strand
AGGGGGAGGAAAATGGGAGGAGGGTAGGAGGTGAAAATTTTTAATAATAATAAACAAAGTGAAAAAAAGAATGAAGTGTTTCAAAATTGTTCTCAGCCAACCTTCTAAGGACTGAGATAGGATTTCATGAGATGGATGAAACTTGACCATGACTGCCTTTTGTAGAGCTCTCAAAAAGGATGTCTACTTTGGTAATGTTCCTCCTGTGTAGAGGGGGGAGAGAAAATGGAAGCATCTAAATGCTTATTGTCAGGGATTGGTAGTTTCTTATTGAAGAAACTGAATATGTGTTCTTCAGTAAAGCTAAGCAAAGCTGGCTGAATCAATCACTATCAATGGTAAAAGAGGCAGATTGGAAAGCTGAAACTCCTTGACTTGTTTGACTTGTGTGTGGGTATTTTTTTTATTTTTGTGAGGGAAGATGAATCTACCTTGCACACAGTTATTGATGTTTTATATATCCACTCTTCTTAATCTAGAAATCTGCATTCCTACAATGTTCATGCAATAGTATACAAATACAAAGGGTCTTATTGGTCTAATAAATTTTGAAACTGTTTCTGATTGTATAAGCACAATCCCTAGTCAAAAAGTTGTAATTTTTATGACAAACTTGAATTTATTAGATTTTTTCTAAGATTTCCATTCAGTATTAAAATTTGTAAATTTAAAATTTAGTGATTGATTTTATTATCTCAAAACAGAAATGGTCTATATTTTTTCCTCTTAAAAGTAGGGCACAAGGATATACTTAATTTGAGAAAAAGAGTAATTCTTATAACACGCAAAGTTTTGGTTTAAAACAACAAAAGCATATCCATGTATGATGAGGCATATTATAAATCCCAGTATTACAAAGTTAAAGGCTGGGGTATCGAAAATTCAAGGGCAGCCTGAACTAAGAAGCAGCACTATATATCAATAATCAAATAGAATTCTTTGTTTCTTTTTAATTTTTTTATAAATATCTTTTCTCATTTTACATACCAAATCCATTTCCCACTCCCTTCTCTCTTCCTGATTCCTCCACCTTCGCCCACCTCTAACCCTCCAGCCCTCCCCCCTCCACTCCTCAGAGATTGTAAGTCTTCCCATGGGGAGTCAAAAAAGTCTTATACATTGCTTTAAGGTCAAGGCCTGCCTCTCTATATCTAATCTGAGCAAGATTGTTGTACATGTATATTCTCACACTATAGTTACCCATGCTTTTACCTCTTGCATTCTTTCTACTGTGAAAAGAAACTTCTTTGGTAAAGTCAACAGATTCACTAAAGGTAAGTTATTAGTATTCCCTGTACATTTAGCCAAATAATAGTAGTAGATTCTCCTGAAGGCTTATGACCTGACTAGCCAAAATTCTTGGTTCATAAAATGTCTTGTGCATGGGTTTCAACACTTGGTGTAGATCTTAAATCCATTCATAAACTATTAGGTTATTACCAACATAGATATTGAACCTGAGTTCATATCTTGCCAGTTATTATTGTGGCTAAAATTGTTCACAGCAGCGAAAGACTGATGACTGCTTGTCATTCCCAATGAGAGCACACTGCACTTTCAAGTACCAAGAAAGCTTATTTGTAGGGATGAAACTTGCAAGGGATTTCTTGATTTAGTTCTTCATGTTCTAGAACTCAAGTGTTTATATCTTCACGAGTAGGATTTGCTCTCAAGTACAATGAAAAATCAAGACCACTGAAAATAGTGTGTTTGAGTGTTTGTAAGACCTTATCAGCCAATATAGCCTAAAGAAGTAACCCATTACTGACAATGGGATTTTTATTTGCGAGCCTTTGGTGTCCATTATGGGTATCATCACCCTACTACAGTGTAAATCCATTAAAACTCTCTTCTTATGTATCAGTGTAAGTTTATTTTAGGAAGCTTCTATAATAGTAGGTTTAAATTTGACCTTTTCAAATGTCTTTAATGTTAATTGTCCCTTCTCAGAACCCCTCCTCTACACCATGTTTCTATCTCAGACCAAAATTAGCCACCCATGACCCATTGTTCTCCATTAGCCTATTATACCACCAGGTTCTTGAAAACTGCCCTCATTGTGGCCTCTTACTAGTTTCCTGGCTTTTATTCCAAGTAAAATACACATATCTAAAAATTCAAATCTAAAATGCACAAATGACAGACTATGTGCAAGTTTGTCTTTCTGGATCTGGATCTAGGTAACATCGGAATGATTATATCCAACTCCATCTGTTAACTTGGGATTTATGTTGCTTTATTATTGACACATTTTAGAAAGTGTTTTCTACTGTTGGAAATTATTGTGAACATATAAGTAAAATATATTAACTAACACAGCCATATGTGGTTTATTTGTTCTATCTCTGTATAGATATATTTTCCTAATTAAATCGGTTTTGAGTGAAAGGTTGGTAAATATTCTTGGGGGCTCAGAATATTTGAAATCTTTATTCAGAAGAATGAACCCTTTTAAGAGCAAAGATCTGAGAGAAGAATCGATTTTCACTCTAAGAAGTGAACTTTATTATGTTTTGCTCATCATAAAAAGCTCCCTTTCTGGCTATTTATTAGTTTTCTGTTAAGTGTGTGCATTAGTTGGAAAAGTTTTCTGTAAACTGTAGGGCAACATAGATTCTGTCATTTGATTTCTGGGCTTTATATTTCTTCTTGATCTCTTATTTATTTGGTTTACTTTATCTCACTTGTTTAATGCTAGATATAGCAATGTCAAGTTTAGTGGTATCATATATTGTGGTTTTAAAAGTCACAGTATGATTTTCACCTTGCTTCACTACATTTTCATTTTTCATTTATTACTTGAATCCCAAATTTTAACTTTTATATTTTTGGTATAGAAACAGCCTCACCCATGGCACACTGAGGATCTTAATAACTGGTACTGAGTGTTAGATAAAAGTTCTATCTAAAGGGAAAACTACACACATAATTTCATTTCTTATCCTATCAAAGGAATTTTACCACAATATCTCTGAAAGATTGACTTACTAACCTGGACACTTACATAGGCACAAGCAGCTTGCCAATGTTAAAAGCATTTTTATTTAGTACTCCAAACTAGGGACAATTAATAGTCCCTAAAATAAATATTGATTTTTAATGAAAAATATATACAATAATATGAGGCCATATGGATAGAGATAGGAATTCTACATACTATATGAGCCATTTCTTTATGAGAAATGATAAAGAGAAGTAGACATGATGGAAAATGACGCAGAAAGAATAACATATGGAGATAGGCAAGGGATGCCAACAAGGATCAAATACATTGGACCCTAAGAGAAAATACGGAAAAAATTATGCCCTATAGCAATAGAGTCACCATGACCCTGTGGATAATATAATTTCACACTTTTTTATTGTTGTTGTATTATTTTTCTTTTGTTACCTTGAGACAGGGTCTTACCATGAAGTTCTGACTATCTTGGAACTCCCTATGTAGACTAGGTTGACCAGAAACTCAAAGAAATTAGCTTACCTTTGCCTCCCCAGTGCCGAGATCAAGGGTTTGTTTCACTATACCTGCCTTTTCACCTATAATCTCTACTTCTGATGCCATAACTTTGAGAAAATGAACTGCCATAAACTTGTCATTTAGTTTGTGATTCTTTGTTATACAAGTCTTAGAAAACTATATTGTACTCTATTGAAAATAGCATACCTTCAATTAAACAGAAATATTGATATGCTATCAATAACTAAAAATAAACAAATAAGTACAATTCTAAAATTAAAACATGAAAATTGATACATATTATATTTAAAATGAAGTAATTCAGTAATGAAGTAAAATAAGACAGTTAAATGAAAAACTTAGACTTTGCTATGGGAAAAGGACTATGTTGAAAAAAGGTATGAAAAGGTGTTGCGGTTTAATGTAAAATATGCCTTATTGGCTTATATTTATGAACACTTGGTCCTCAGCTGAGTACTCTCTTTGGGAATCTTGTGGAACCTTTAGACCATGAAGTCTTGCTAGAAGAAGTAAGATACTGGATGTGGAACTTGATGCATTTACAGCCCATCCTTACTTCCTATTCTCCACCTGCATCCTGATACATGAGGCCATCTGCTCCTGTTACCATCCCTTCTCCACTATGATGAAATGTGTCTCTTGTAATGGTAAGCTTGAAAGTAGCCTACCTTGTTCAAATTCTATTTTGTTGGATATTTTATGTGACTCTGGAAGTAAACCTAGTGTTGTTAATTTCTTTTCTTTATTTGTTAATTTGTGTGTGTGTGTGTGTGNGAGAGAGAGAGAGAGAGAGAGAGAGAGAGACCTCTTCTTCTACCACAATAAACCCAGGAACTGAAATAAATAATCCATCATGGGAATCTTGAGGGTACACAGCTTAGTCGTACTTCTCATTTACATACCACTTCCTGACTGTATGACATATGACTAAGCAGACTGTGGTTCATGCTACCATGACTTTTTCAAGATAGTGATGTGTGTACCTGTAAACTCCAAAGAAATAATAAACTGTTTTTCCCTTAAATTGTATCTTTTCAGCTATATTGTCACAACAGTGAAAAGGCAACATAATGCATAACCCAATTGCATGATGTTCCTCAAAATGCAAAATTATAATGTAGAAAACAATGAGAACTTTAAACGAACACACTGAGATAAGGGGTGTTTAGAAAAATAATGTATCTCCTGATACTATGAAAACTGACTGTATGGAAATATGAACAAAATAATATAAATGTGTCAGCGTAGCTCAATGTAATTGATAGATATTTCTTGCTTTTTATATATGGATTCTAAAATGAGCTGTACAATATGAAGAAATAATTTAACCTTATTATCAAGATACATAGAGAAGTAAGAAAGGTGTTATTGTGAAATCTGGATATAAACCATGTGTAAGATTAAAAATAAAGGTCTTCACATGCAAGAATGAGTTTGTAAGTTTGAATCCCCAGCACCCAACATGAAAGCTTGGTGTGGCAATTCACATCAGTAACATCAGTAATCCAGTAGTGGGAATGGCAAGGCAGACAATTCCCACATCCCACTAGCTGGTCCGTATAGCTTGATTGGTACGCACCAGGATTAGTGAGTTCTTGTGCAAAATAAATAATATATAGGGCATATGAAGAAGCTATCCAATACCATCCTTTGGCCTCCAAATGTATACATAACAATGCATCCATTTATATACTTAGGAGCATGTGAGAATTCAAAGACCACACATACAATACAACAAATGAAAAAGAACATATAAATAGATCCTTTTCTGAAGTTGAATGTTTTCTAAAGAAATGTTATAAGGGATTGTGGTACATGTATCCATGAAAACTTTAACTGAGCAACTAATGAAAATAGGTCTATAGAAAAACAGTCAGAAGTGAGACAGATTCATAAGAAAATGAATTAGATTAAGACATATAAACATGAATTTGTGTTAGCACATCATAGAAACTGATAATTGCATTTATAATAAGCACAATTATGTACTATATGCTAGTCAGTACAGATAAACATTTTTTCCTATCAGCTGAGGGAACCTTATAAGCAAGAGATGACAAGTATCAATGACAATCTCATGCACCTTGCTATTGTTTCTTGATAGCATTCTCCAATAAAGGAACTGATGTCTCATGGAAGAAGCTCACCATTATAACAGTGGAAGAGGAGAAATATAAAACATGAGTCAGAAGTAATATACTACTTTAAAAAAAAGAAAAAAAAATAGGAGTATTCCATCAAAATATCTAAAACTAGAAGAATTACAGTGTGGAAAAGTTGTGGCAATGTACACGATCAATAACTGAAATTATCTGGATTCAACCTTGGCATCAAAATATTATTCCATGGTTTATATAATTTACTATACATAAGTTATGTATTATATATAAAATACTAGATAGGTCAACAAATGGATGCAATTATATATATCTTAGTGTTCTATCAGTGAACAGACACCATGACCTATAAAAGGAGGTGGGGCTTTACCTTTGTTTCAACAGTCCACTACCAAATAAACACAAAAAGTTTATATAAATTATAGAATGTTTGACCTATAGTTCAAACTTACTATTGACTAGCAATTAGAGCTAAAATTAACCCATTTTTTATTAGTCTACATTTTGTCATGTGAGTTCATGACTTTACCTGTTCTCTAGCACATCTTGGTCTTCTGGCAGCTGGCTTGAATCTATCTGACTCTGCCCTTCTTTCTCTCTGTATTTTCAGTTTGGCTTTCCCTCCTAGATTTATTTTGCCTTGCTATAGGCCAAATTTACTTTATTAATAATCAAGAAGAGCAATTCATATCCACACCAAACAGAAGAATCATCCCACAACAACGACCTTGGCAACTCTTACAAAAGAAAGCATTTATTATGGACTCACTTGCAGCATCAGAGGTTTTTTTGAGCACTATCAACATGGTGGGGGCTTGCAAGCAGACACAGTACTGGAGAATTAGCTGACACTCAGAAGGTAGGCAGCCTGAAGAGAGAGGAATATAAGGAATAGTTTGGGCTTTTGAAACCTTAAAGTCCACCCTCAGTGACACATTTCTTCCAATGAAGCCAAACCTACTCCAGCAAAGCCACTCCTCCTAATCCCTCTCAAGTAATGTCACTCCCTGAGGACTAAGCATTTTAATATATGAGCCTATAGGGACCAGTCTTATTCAAACCACAACAATCTGTTAAAGAATTTCAGCATTGTAGCTTATCAACTGTACCTTCCTAAGTAATTGTGCACATCACATAGCAATTTCTTTCCAGGGAACACTGGAAAAGAGAGGAGTAAGTTAACAATAGATAAATTTTAAAAAACTATCTCAAAATGAATGCCAAGCCTGACTTCATGTTCTTGTTATGTAAGTTTATATGATGAAATAAAAATGGTCCATTATTTCTGTGAATTTTTATAAAACAAACAAAAAATCCCAAACTAATATAATAAGAAAACAATATCAAATTAATATTAGTTAAGTAGAATCTACAATAACTCCCAGGAAGGCTCTAAATTTGACTGAGTATTAAAAAGGCATGCCAGGAGTGTTGTTTTATTCCTTATATCTCATTGTAGGAGGCAGAAGTAGGTGAATCTCTGTGAGTTATAGTCTAACCCGTTCTACATATTAAGTTCCATACCAACCAAGGATACACAATGGTACTCAAAATTATAAAGAAAGCAACAACACAAACAAAAACAACTTAGAAACTGTCAGAAGAGAAACTTAAGAGCAAATGATGACTGAAGGATGTATGCAATACTGACTGTCATCCTAAAGAGGATAAAAACTTATTTTAATATGATTAAATGAATGTGGCTGAAGTATATAGTTTTATCTACTTAATATACACACATTATTAATGTACGATTTTGATAGACAAAATTTAGTGAGACATACGCAGCTTACTGTATTCTTGATTTTTTCTATGAATCTTGAACTATTCCCATAACTTAAAGTTTCATTTAAAACTAATATCAGACTTACCTTTTGATATGAACATTATACCAGTGTAATCACAATTATTTTGAAAAAAAAATTGGTCACCTGGATTTTGATAAACATTTCAGGGAGTGACAAACAACATGACTGCCCTAGACTCCTATCACAGGTATATCTGCCTAAAGGAGCACGAACAGGGGTGGTATTATGTGAAGAATTTATGTATCTAATGAGGAGGATTCCACATACTCCTGTGGAAATCATAACCTCAGTTAAATTACAACGAAAGTTTGATGGAGAAACAAACAAAACAAAACAAAAAATCTATAAACAATTCCAAATATCAGGACAAATAGAGCTGTGAAAATTCTGAACATAAATTATAATCCCAGTTCCCAAGTATATCAATCTATAACCTGGACAATTCATTGAATAACTGTAGTTTTAAGTACTCTATTTTTTGAAAAAATAATTTAAATGTTACCAGAACTTATAAACATGTACAACACATTGCATAAAGTCTATTAAGTTGAGACACTCAATTTCTGCAGAGGGCTGCAAAAATGCAATATTAATTTGTAGAAACTTGAATTGGGAATATGATATCACTATGCCGCATACTAGTTTCAGCCATTATCATTGGAATGAAGACTTGTTATTGCATTTTCAGTTTTTCATTAGAAGCTTCATAATAAGTATGAAACATTAGCATTTCCATGCTTTGTGGATAAAATTGTTGAACTTGCTCTCGGACATATGAACAATCATTTTTCAAGTGCTCTTCTTCATTGTAATTAAAGATTGGCTACTTGGCAGTAATCCTGATCTCGAATTCAATATGCAGCACTGCTTTTATGCATTTTGTCATTACTCAGGAAGCAATTTGTAACCAGTTTTGGTGTCTTAGCATATCCCCCCAAATTTTTCTTTGTATCTCCCAAATTTAGGTCTTCCAAAGTTTTCAGTCCTGTGGGGTGTGTGTGTGTGTGTGTGTGTGTGTGTGTATGCACACACACATATATTCTCTTGTTCTACAATTTCTACAATGCATTTCTGAAGAGGCAAAATAACCTGAGAATCTTGTGTCTTCTTTCATCTGAAAGTAGCATGAATCCAGAAGAAAAAGTTATTTAGAAAGAGTGTATTAGCTGTCAACAGATATGAATTTAGTTTTTAGCTTTCTCATTGACTTTGTGTCCTACCTTGCTTACTTTATCTTAATTATAATACACTATAAAATAATGGTAACAATTTTGTGGAAATAATGACTCTACTACTTATGTCGGATTCTGTATAAAGTATAGCTCATGGAGCATGTCTTTCCAATTATCATTTTAACATGAAAAGGTAGTTTGTAAAGGGACAGTGTGTTACAGATGAGAATTTAAATCACTTTCACAGTTAGAACAAGCCTGAATGAAACAGATTGCGAATTCTTAATATCTCATTAAAATGATTTTCTAATCATTTTAGGAAATGAATCTCGAATGTAGAAATGTGTTTTTATACATTTCTATGTAGGAATCCGTGTGCCTGTGTATAAACAGCACTCATTTATTAACAACATACTCAAATTCTTCACTATAGATACATCAAATTCAACATATTAAAAATATTTAAAGCATGATTGCATACTATGTCAAAATACCCTTTTCATTCAATATACTTTTACCTAGCCTTTCAATGTATTCTAGAAGGAATTGGACTTTGCTGTTGTCCTATATTCTAACTCATCATCATGCTATGTGTATATTTTTTTCTGTGTAGTGAAATTCCACAGTGGAATCTGTCATATATTTACATTAATAGTATTTTATACTATGCCATTCTCATCCCTGTCTTCTGGACATTATCTTCACAGAACAGAACAGAAATTTTGCTTTTTATGGAATGTGGCTCTCTCACATCAACTTTTTCCTACTCCTGAAAGACAGCAAAGATCCCTTTAGTCGATAAATCCCCTTTTTTAAAACTGAAATATAATCTTGTAAATACAATTTGTAATGTTTGACTACATCTGAACTGCAAAGTTTTTTCATAATATTTCTCAAACTTTTCAAGGAACAGTGATGCTCCTAATTTAAAAATTCATGTTTGTTCTTGTTTTGTGTTGAGGACCATTATCTGCAGACTGCTATGACTCAAGTCCTCCTCTTGCAAGCAGCACAGCACAGGAAAAATGAATCCACCTGGAAGCGGAATAACTCTGGAATACCTTTCTTCCCTCTTGGACCTGTTACGTTACCAGCCTGTATAGTCTCCATTCTTGCACTTGTAAAGTGAAAGATAATACTCCTGACTTGATAGCTGATCTGGAGGAATAAATAGTTTCTAAATGTTACTGAAGCAAAATTAATAATTGTTCTAACCTAAGAAATTATTTAAATAAGGAATGCCCCAGTACAAACCACAGGAACTTAAAAGTCACAGCTGATTATTTTGTGTACCAAAAGAAACAAAGTAATAAATAGTGAATTTAAGGGAAGAAAAACAAAGCATAGTAATATGTATTCTATGTATTTTTTGACTACTGTAGACATGTTCTGGCTAATCAAATAACCAATTGTCTCACAGTAAAGTATATGGCAAACTTTAAGTGGAGATATGCCATTGTCTCCTCTTTAAAAGCAAATTTATTTGGGCAGGTCAATCACCTGGCCAATGGAAAACCTCTCATGAAGGTTCACTTAAAGCCATGTTAAAGAAATAGGAGCAGTAATCAGCCCCTTAATAAAATAATTTACTTTTCATTGCTCATTTTTCTTTTGGACGCTGATGAGTATTTGCTTTCTCTGGGACTTTTGGCATAGTTTACTGTTTCTCTAAAGCTATCTGGGAAACATTTGCTGCTTGCTACTATTTGGCTCAGTTCTATGGGGACTTCCGATAAGTAGCATGTGTTTTTCCCTATGTCTTTTTCATTCTCTTCCTCCAAGTAGATGTGAAGATTTATGCCTTGCCTATTGTATTTCTTAGAGCTACTATGACCATGATGAAGAACCATGACCAAAAGCAACTTAGGAAAAAAACAGAGTTTCTGTTGATAAATGTTATAATAATATTTCATCATCAAAAGTGGTTTATCCAGGAACTCAACCAGGTCAGGAACCTAGAGGCAGGAAATGACATATCTACAACCTGGAGAGATTTTCTAATTCGAAGATCCCTCCTCTCTGATGACTCTAACTTGCATCAAGTTGACATAAAACTATCCAGCACACCTACCATGGAACTTTTTCTTTTGAACTCAATCTATCTATAATTTATCTGTTTATCATATATCTATTTATTTATGGGTCATCTATTAATCTCTTTCTATTATCATCGATCTGTTTATGATCTATTTATTTATCCATTTATCATCTATTTATTAGTTCTTTGAGAGTTACATACAACTAGTTTTAATTATGTGTAACATTCCTTCCCAATTCTTATCTAGATCCATGTGTAGCTTACTTTTTCTCTTCTCATCCAACCTATAGTCTTTTTCTTCCAACAAATCCAATTTCTATTCCCCCTGGATTTCTTAATCATAAGACAGTCCACTAGGGAAAGATCTACTTCTCAGAGGCTAAGCATTTAAATTAAATTAATTAAAATGTATAATTCCCTTTCAAGTATCCAGGAATTACCAATATATCCCTGGGAAGGGGTAAAAATTCCTGATTTATTCCACTTTCCATGCTCGGTTGTGGTCTCTGCAAATTGCACAGGTCTTATGCACAGTGTCACAGTTCTGCTTGTCTGTTTGTTTGTATACAGGGTTTCTCTGTAGCTTTGGAGCCTGTCTTGGAACTAGCTCTTGTAGACCAGGCTGGCCTTGAACTCACAAAGATATGCCTGCTTCTGCCTCCTGAGAGCTTGGATTAAAGGCATGCACCACCATTGCCCAGCAGTGCCACAGTTCTTATAAATTCATTATAATTTTCTTCTACTTCTGGCTCAAGTACTATTTGTTCATGTGCTTCTATGATGATCCTTGACAATTAGTAGAAAGATGTATATATTATGCACATTCAATTTACAGCTGCTTATCCTACATTAATGTATTGTCTTTCTTTGGCCTACTGTAGATACTTGGGTTGATCATAATATACTAAAACAGAGATTGCTCTGATGTGGCTTGAGAGATGCCTTAATCTATGTGTATAGTGATAGATCATTAGGGGTTGGCTTACTACTATGTCTGCTTCACAGAGTAACAGTAGTAAGTTTTCCACTATAGCCTATGACTTATGGAATAGAAACTAAATCCTATCAAAAAGTGCTTGGTTATTCCTATAACATTATTGCAGCTCCTGCACTAGTAGCATGTCTTTGGCAGGTCAAATATCATTGTAGCTTATAGTGTTCATATTTGGGTTTAGATTGATTTTTGCTTTTCTTCTCTGGTCACAGCTTTCATAACTACATAAGGTAGCAAGTAGACATAAAATTTCTGGACAGTATCAGTTTAAGTTGTTCATATTCTGTGACTCAAGTATATGGTATCTTCAAATGTAGAGTCTTTAGATACATTTTATAAGGTTAACAATAGCATTGGCAACCACTTGTAATATTTGCAGTTCTTTGCGACCTCAGTGCTCAGCAACACTCAAAAAAGAGTAATGTAAGAGGAGAAGCAGGCCATGTCCCTGCCACCCGGCTAGTTTATACCCAAAATAACCACACCAAATTATGTTAATTAAATTACTGCCTGGCCCATTATTTCTAGCCTCTTATCGGCTAACTCTCACATCTTGATTCAACCAGTTTCTAATAATATCTATGTCACCACAAGGTCGTGGCTTACCAGGAGAGATTTAGCATGTCTGACCTGGATTCATGGCCGCTCTCCCTGACTCTACCTTCCTTCTCCCAGCATCCTGTTCTGTCTACTCCACCCACCTAATTTTCTGCCCTATCAAATGGCCAAGGCAGTCTCTTTATTTAACCAATGAAAGNNNTCTCTTTATTTAACCAATGAAAGTAACACATAGACAGAAGACCCTCCTACAACAGAGTAAGCTATTCTTGGAGGGGCCTTTTATTTGTGACCCTCATGATACATAGAAGGGTCATTGTTTCCTATTATAAAATAGCTCCATTTTGACTCATTTTCTTGTTGTTTTGTTTTTGTACAGATTTGTTTAAGAAGCTTCTACAGTGGTCTTTCAATATGCCTATTGAAAAACAATAGACATCAGTGGTATTTTTATCTCTTAGTTTCTCTCTTTTACACTGCTTCAACTACCCAGACAGAATATAGCCTCTGTTGTTCCAAATGCCTGCAAATCTTTCATAGCAATGCATTATACTTCTCCGATGAAAGACACTTCTCACTGGTACTTAATATTCCGTTCTCTATGGGAATTCTAAGTGAAACACAAGTATCCTCAATTTCAAAGCTGATATTCATGAATGAATGAAAACACCCATCTTCTTCTTTTTGGACCTGGTTTACCTCACTCAGAATGATTGTTTCCAAATTAATTTTACTTCTCAGAAGTGGGATATTCTTTAAACATTTTATTAATAAGAGTAAAAACCTCAACATGGGACCCAAAACTCCTACAATTTGTAGTGATTCCACTTGGACTCTCTCAAATTTTCAGAAAAATTGTACTTCCCCTATTATATAAGTATGTATATATGTAATTATTGCTTGGAAAATCTAGGTTTACTTTTGCTGCTGTTCTTGTTATTTTGTGAGTGAAAAAATGAATTTCCCAAACTACTTCATGAAGATAGTAGAATTCATGACACCTTAATAAATTTTAAGCAAGTTCATCTTATAGAAGCATTTGTTATCTTTGTATAATGACCATGTATGATACACTTGTTTATGTATAACTATTAATGTATTTTTTGGATTTATATGTAATATAAACCAAAAATTATTTATTTGCTACTATATAAAATACTGAGTCTACCATAAACACTGCAAAATGATAAGCAGTGTGGCATCATTTTTAAAATTTTTATTTATCATAGTAATTTAGTTATAAATCTTAAATGTACAAAACTGAACTTAACCTTTTCTGTAAAAGCCAGTTATCTAAAGAAAAATGATTAATTTCAGTGTTCTTTTGCTCTTATTTTTCTATTCCTGTGAATATAGTGGAAATGAAGGTAGTTAATTTTTCCATAAACTAGTGCAAATTAAAGAATGAAGCTTTTCAAAGGAAAGGTTAGAATCTAATATGATCTGTTCTCAAATTCTGACCTTTTTGAGTAGAGGTTCCCATTATTCTAAATCAGCAGGGAGAGTGCTAATTACTCATTTAGAGATGCTAAGGTAGCTCTGGGAGGTAGATGAAAAGAGGGAAAACCCTAAGTAGAAAACATGTCCCCTACAGGGACTGCTTGTTAGCAGTTCTTCCCTTTGAAAACTTCAGACAAGAAATTTTTCAGTTAGGAAAATGACTATTATATTTTAAGTGGAAACAATAATTATTAGAATTTTCATGTTAAAATTATGTTTATTAAGGATTGCCATTGAAATCCAAAGTTATTGATAATGCCATATGAGCGGTGCGTTCATATAGAGAAAGGTCTCAGTAACTTGAAGCATTTACCCGTGAACATTTCCTCTAGCAAAGCAGGAAACGCCATCAGAGTAGTTGAGTAGCACATATATTAGGGATGATAAAAACCTATCCAATTGTCATGAGTGCTGCTACTAAGACCTGCGTAATGTAGAAAGAACTGAGAAGTGGTAACAAAATTGAGCTCCTGGAGTGGGGGACCAGCTAGCTACAAGAGCGTCAGTACAGGAAACCAGTAAGGACTGTCAAGGTTCTGGTTTCTATTTTCTACTCAGTTAAAATTTTAGAAGCAGTTTTGAAACTATGGATTTTCCAGTGAGTCTACATCATTGTTTTCAATTGCATATACAAAATTTAAGCAACAACAAAAACCACTTGGTCATTTCTGCAAAAATGCATCTTTTACCTTAAAGGGAATAGGAGATTCTTTATTCTGCAACAATCTATGAGTAACTAGCAACACAGATTCATATTGCTTTAAATATTAAGTAACAACACGATAACAGTTCCTTGAAGGTCTCATACTTATAAACCAATAGGGAATCATAATCAAGGAACTTCTCAAAGGTAATGGAGACAACCATCTGACAACATTCTTACCTTTAAAACAACACTTCCTTTATCTTTTGAGATTATAGTATAATTATATATTATACTTTATAATTCTATATCTAATAATTATATTAATTATAATATTATTTTTCCCTTCCCTTTATTCTCTCCAAACTTTTCCAAATACCCTTTCTTGCTCTCTTACAAATATTTGGCCTTTTTTCATTAATTGTTGTTATATACACACATGCCTATGTATTTACATATATTCCAAAACACATAAATACAA
This sequence comes from Bramus lutescens, assembly GCA_001685075.1. Classification (NCBI taxonomy): domain Eukaryota; kingdom Metazoa; phylum Chordata; class Mammalia; order Rodentia; family Cricetidae; genus Bramus; species Bramus lutescens. Next base: position 253,750 of record LOEQ01002224.1, on the reverse strand, counting down.
TCAGCTCAATCTATATAATACTGCTTGTATGTATGTTTTCAGGACTGACCATTTGCTATTAGTCAACCAATTGGTGTGCTTGTCTCTGGGGAAGAAAACTGCTTCATCAATCAGCATTCCTTAGCTGTCTCTACTCTATATTTTAAAATATTTTTGTATTAAATTTTTTTCTTAGAATATATTTTCATCATTTTTTCTTTATCCAAACAACTCTTCACAGATGCTATCCACCTCCCTACAGGAAAGCAGGATGAACAAGTCAAAGAAGGCAAGCCAGTAAGCAGACCCTTTGTGTCCTCCCCATCAGCTCCTGCCTCCATAATCCTCCTCTGAGTTCCTGTCCTGAGTTCTTACAATGACGAATAGTTCTGTGGAAGTATAAGCCAAATAAACCATTCCCCCACCCCCCAAAAGTTATGGTCATGGTGTTTCATCATAGCAATAGATATCCTAAGACAGTTATCCATGGGGGCTTATTTACTATTAAGATACAGATAATTGAGGAGAAAAAAAAAAGGGAAGAAATGGACAGAAATTTAAAAAAACAGATTTTTATCTTTTCAACAATTTATCTTATTCTCAACTACCTATTACCAACCACTATGCATGAAATTAAAATAAATGGAAGTGTAATTTAGCTTGTTTTCAAAGGGGTAAATGGTAATGTGTTCTGACAGGGCAAGACAATGTTGAGACTTCTCCATCTTGGATTCTAGCTGAGGCCATTTTAGGTTTAACTAAGATTTGATCTCCTTGATAGGAAGTCCTGTGGAAAATTACCTAATTCTATTCTAGGAACTGGAGGTTATGAGGCTCCAGATAATTTAGTGTCTGTTAAACTGCCTTCTTCTGTAAGCCTTCCCTTGAGCTAATTGCTTAACTTAGCTTGTGTTAAATGTCTTGCTTTTGCAAAATTTCCCCTGCATCTGCCAAGCTAGATAAAAGGGTGTGGATTTTCTTTTGTGTGTAGTGGGGAGGGATTTATTGCTGTTGTTTTCTTTAAACACCCTATGTTTTAAATGTTTCGAGCTGCATTTGGGTCCTGAATACCTGAATAAAGATTTTTGAATTGACTTTAGACTGTGTCTTCTTGTGGAGACCAATAACAATGCTATTACCCAGAATATATAAATTAATACATTCTCAAAATTGGACACACAATTATTATATTATATTATATTGTATTGATAATATAATATAATATAATATAATATAATATAATATAATATCTGCCAGATGAACTGGTTCTGCTTGTTAAATATTATTACAGTATATATAAAATAATATTTAGGCAACTATCTTCATCTAAACTAAAAGAAATTTCCCCCTTATTTCTATTTAAAATGTTACATGAATGCTTCTAACACGGTAAATATATCAAAAGAAGTCAAATACCTTGGATTTTATTAGCCTCTATATTTATATATGTTTAGTAAAGTCCCAATAAAGAGCATCATTATCATTTAATACACTTTTCAAGAAACTGCAATGAAGTTTTAACTATCATGTCAAGAAAATGTTAATCCAGTCAACAAAGAATAAGACCACTATCACAGTTTAAAGACAAATTTGAAGCAAACTTTAATTAAATACTGACCAGGTGAATGGCCTCTGGCCAGGTACACAGACAGGTTTCTGGGAAATGGCCCAGAATCAAGAATGGCAAGGGCTTAAAAAGGAAAACCCATAAATCATTACATTCCCGTCAGGTCCAATCAGGAGCAAGCATACATCCTGAAGTACCTCCAGCCTGTGAACCTCCACCACCCAACTGTGATAAAGCACATCAGGTAGGTGGGTCAAACAAACTTTTTTAGGGGAATGACAAAAAAAAAAAAAAAGCTATCTTCCATAGACAATAACCTTCAGCGTTTCCAGAACTATCTGTCCTTGGGCAAGGGTCTTGTAGGTCAGAGGCATTTTTGTTTTATGGATCTCTTAGCCATAGTAATTAAAATTTAAAATGTAACTTTTGTTTTTACAAAAGGTTAGCAAATTTCTCAATACAATAATTCTACATATTCTTGTTTTACAGATTTTTTGATTTTTTTCTTGTATAGAAAGCTCTTTATTGTAAAGTTATATTATTTGTGCATGTATTTCTAATTACTCTATTTTAATCTCTCCAAAAAAATCAAATAAAGTATCTATAATTACATTGTCAAGAAATAATTTCTGTTTTGAGATGAATCAAAGTTTGCCACAGGAACTCTTTGTGGTGGAATCTCATAAAACTTTCTACTTTATTAAGTTGCAATAAGAAGCCCACATCTTAGAGTAATATATCAATTTGTTTCTTGTTCTGAGAGTTACTTGGAAGCCACTCTGCTTGGCATAAAAATATGAGTGAAAAAGTTGAACATTCTTGAGATTTGTCCTAGTCTTAATCTTTCCTTAAAAATTACTAAAACTTTAAAATTACAGTCCCCAGCCCAGTTATAACAGTGGAAATAGGTTCCAGGTCAAAGACCAGCATTTTTCATTTTTTTAATAAGAGCCTTAACTGTGGAGAACTGAAGTGCTTAAGGATATCAATTAAGAACGCATTTTAGGATAAAATCCCTGAAGATTTTCCCACCTTATGAAATGTTATAGCTACCAAATTGCCTTCCTGATTATTGTCAAAATGCTTCAGATATTGTTATCATAAAACCAAAAATTCGGGAATAAAAGGAAAGTACTTCTTAAAGGTATAATGTTTTGTAAGATTTCTGCTATGAAATTCAAGTTAAAAAAATTATTCAGTATTTACTTTCCATTTATCAAAAAAATGAGGAAATTACAATAATTTTAGAAATAATAAATATATTTTGGATTAATGGGATTTTTAACACTTTCACTGTATGTACCAATTTTATTTTAGCCTAACAAAAATTAATAGTAAAGGATTCATAGATATGTGTTTTGAACTGCATATAAAGATTTTATTTAAAAAAATCTCAGAAATGTAAGCATTGTTTAATAAGTAATAATGCCACAGTAGGAAAATTGTAATAATCATAGTACTGTATACTTAAATGTCTAGACCACATCGTAAAAATTATATTTCCATTTTTTGTGCATTGTGACCATACATTTTTCTATGAAAATCATTAGGCATATTTTGGCTGATATTTTTACTGAACAAGAAATACTTTGGAGCTGGACAGTAGTGGTGCACACCTGTAATCCCAGCCCTTGTGAGGCAGAGGCAGGTGGATCTCTGTGAGTTCGAGGCTAGCCCGGTCTAGTAAGTGAGTTCCAGGACAACCAGAGCTGTTACACAGAGAAACCCTGTCTTGAAAAANTAAATAAATAAATAAATAAATAAATAAATAAATAAATAAATAAATAAATAAATAA
>LOEQ01002224.1:230715-245873 GCA_001685075.1 Bramus lutescens | reverse complement strand
GAATTCTCTATTCAGTTCAGTGCCCCATTTTTTAATTGGGTTAATTAGCATTTTGTAGTCTAGTTTTTTCAGTTCTTCATATATTTTGGAGATCAGACCTTTGTCTGTTGCGGTGTTGGTGAAGATCATCTCCTAATCTTTTCTAATACCTTAAAAATTGAAATATCTGATAACAAATCACAATCTAAATAATACCCTGATATTCAGAATATAGAATTTTATATTAGAATGATCCTACAGAGGAAAACGTTGTTATCTTACAACAACTTTTTGATAACTGACTATAATTTTCAAGTGACAAAAATGAATTTTAAAAAAACTTGATAATGCATACTTCTGGGTGGAGGATGACTCTGGAGGTGATGGTTCAATATTTTATATGTGTATATTGCCTTGATGTTGTCATTCTGTCTGACCATCAGACTCCTAATCCTTCATCCTTTCAACATAGACTTGGTCCATCAGTCTCAGACAGGGTGTGCACACATTGTTTCTCTTGTTATGTGACTTAGGGCTCTGAGCTAAGTAACTACTGTCTCTCCAACTCACAAACTTGAAGGGAAGAAGTATTGAAGAATTCAAGCTCTGTTTATGTGTATCCATCTAATATATCATCTATCATTTCAGTGCTTCAAAATCTTTATTTTAGTGTTATTTTTATATTTTTCATTTTTCTATTTTTAATTAAAATATAATGGCATCAATTTCCTCCTGCCATCTATTGCCCTTTGCCCTTCTATGATCCCTCACTTCATTTTTTTCTATTCCTCATTGTTACTCCCAATTTTGATAACCTCTTCCTCCCAAATTGCTGTTTTAGAAACATACACATACATAAACACAGGCATGCATGTGCATATTCACATACATACATATGTACGTATGTATGCATTATAAATATAAGGCCTTTTGAAAATATTTTTATTGTTTCTACATATATAATTTCAGAGCTTACCACTTCCTATTGGAAATCAGTTTGGGAGCTCATCTCTAAGAGAGCTAACTTTCCCTCAGAAATGATCAGTTTCCTGTAGACACTCTTCCCAGAGTTAGCATATTGAGATTTTTCTCTCTTCAATTTAGCAAGTCTATTGGTACAGCATTTTTCAGTTCTGGTTTATGTAACATTTCTATAAGAGGCTGTCTAACACTAGAGACTTCCGAGTATTCTGGTTTTTACAGATTTCTGCCTTTTCTTCTATGATGCTCCTCTAGTAACAGATGGAGAGTTGTTATATAGATGTATTTATTCGGCCTGGACCCCTCATGATCCATTGACCATGTTCAGTTGTCATTCTAGGTAATGGTCTTCATTGCCTGTGTCCGATGTGATAATCCGAACTTCCCTGGATTGGGCCAGGGCAGGCACTGTGTGACTTGAGCTAAACCAGGTAAAGCTGTTAGATTGACTGATTAACTGAATCAACCAAAGGTTGCTCCCAATTCAGAGGTCTGGACCTTGGTCTGTGGGTGCAGAGATGACAGCAGGCTGAGGAAAGAATGGGAGAAGGAAGGGGTGTCTCATTAGTCAAAGGTGGCTCTTGAACTAAAGAAGGTTTGAGTCCACCAATCGGGAATGAGACATATACATACATACATACATACATACATACATACATACATACATACATACATACATACAAACATATATTCATGTATGAATATGGTTACAGGCATCGCCAAGTGGTGGAGATGGAGGGAAGTGGGAAAAGAAAGAAGTAGCAACTGATTAGGCAAATGTGTCTCAGAAACAGGGCTTAGGAGGGCAGCAGGTTTGCAATTAGGCCTATGGCTCGCAGATGACAGCTGCTTCAAGAAGAGGCAGAGAGAGGGAAAAGTCACTTATCCATCAAAGTTGGTCTGTAAATCTCCTATACTTTTGAATTGTTTTCTCTTGTAAAACCTTAATATAGTAACTCTGTGATCTAAATGTAAAGCAAATTTTACTAAGTTCTTTAAGTAAAATTTTATAGTATAAGTTAATATTTACTTTTCTTTAAGCATTTGAAAGATTGTTAGATAAACCTATGGGCAGTTGGAAAAACAAAATGTACGAAAACCAGGAGAGAAGCTACAGTGCAATGTATCTATTGGTCTATTGTCTACAGACTGGTCTGTCACTCCAGAATATAATCTAAGAGAAACTTTCTTATTTGTGGAAAGAATTTAATATAAAACTGAAGGAGCTAATAAAATAGAAGGATTGATTTTCAAAAAAAATGAAGCATTTCTGGTAATGCTCTAAATTATCAAGTGCTTAAATATGTTCTAGAAACTTTAATTCAATAGTTATTAAAAATAGAAACTTTAAATTGTATATTTAAACACCACAAAAAGGATGATTTTGCCTTCATTTTTTTTAACCTCAGGACTCTCCCTGAAGATTCACAATGCAAATATCAAAAATATATATAATGTTTATTTCTTTCATAGTCTTTTGAATTACTTTATTTAGTATTTAAGTGAATTTTTAATTTAACTATATATTTCTTTAATTTATTAAATTTGATAAATTCTATGTCAAGTCTCCAGGTTTGTGTATAATAAACATAAGGTCTATGTAGATCAGTGATTTATTAGTAGTATAAAATCTGTTACAAGCATCAAACATTTTCAGGTATAAATAGATAAACTACTGATATTATGTATCTCACCTCAAAATATACTTAAATAATCCATTTAAAACATAATTTAAATACTTAAACTGTTTAATATATATAATTTATAGATTTTATTAAATTTTTTAACATACATAATTTTGAAATTTTGGTGACAAACCATATTTATGCAAAATTACTAGCTTCTGAAAGTTATCCTACATAGTTAAATGCCAAAGATCATTTTATAATATAAAAGTTTGTTACATAGAAAACAAAATCTATTAACTATAAATTATTCTGAATTATTTTACACTTATAAGAGGAATACTAGATTAGCTATATCACATTAGAAATAGTTAATTATCATATATATATTTATTTTAATGACTCATACACACCTGCACCATAGAACGATTCAAAGTAAAACTTTCTTGATTCAAAGAGAACTTTCTTCAAAGGCACGGTAATCTTCATGTTAATGTAGCCTGTAATTTCAAGGGCATACCTATGAGAAGAGTGGGTTGTCATAAATACTTCTGACATTTATTCACTAGACTTTATATAAAGAAAGTTAATATTTCAAAAATTAAGAAATAGTAACATCATTTCTCAGTTCAATTGTAAAATATGCTAATGTGTCAGACATTCTCAATGCAGCAGGATTGGCAAGGGACTACAGTAGCCAACTAAAAGAAATTTTAAAAAGCAGTATTCCATAACGAATAATTTAGCCATATGGTCATTTGGCTTTGATTTAATTCACTGATGGGTGTTTGAAATTTTGTGGTGCCCCTAAAACAGATCTACTACTTCTAAGACATTTTACAGAAAGGAAGATATAAATAGCATTGGAAACCTCATATCTTATATTTCTTAAGATTTTTAGACTAGCATTTCAATATCCCCAAGGAAACATATTTCCTTTGACGTATTAAAAATGACATATCCAATTCAGCTGCAATCTTATTCCTGACACCATTAGTGTACAATCATTATATTTTGGATGAACTTTGAAAAAATGAGTAATTAGCAGGAGGATTTTTCACAATTAAATTTTAATTATAGCACATACAAGAGAAGAGCAGAGCTGAGAAAAGTTGTTGAAGTACACAAGGTTCTGCCTAATGAAATGCATCCTATATGGTTCTTTGGAAGTGTCCTTTGGAAAAATCGAGCAATGAGTGTCCCAACTGTATTTAAATGTGTGGGTACATGCATTTTTATATTTGTATGTCTACATTCACGTGTACACATTAGTTCAGGGATCAGCAGTGTTATAATAATGAAACATTTATGCTCAGACGGTTGTCACTGGGTCCAGTTGCTAGCATTGACTCAATGTTTGTAATAATGACAAATGTTGAGAGTTCCCAGGATTGTTATTTCTAATGCTGAGAAATGAAAGCAGGGCTTGTAATAATAATGGTAAATAAAACCCCACGAATGAAAACCGACCTGAGAGACTGTTTATTCTCATGTAGATGGACCTAAATTGCACATTCAGGCAGCACCTAGAGGAATCTTGTTTTGTATTCTCTTTTAAAAAGAACATAAGAAGTTGGGAAGGAAAGTGTTGTATAGAGATGTGAAGAGGAGAGAAGGGAATAGATTTAAATAAAATAGATGATATACATATCATAAATCGTCAAATGATTGAAAGAAAAAGCTCATCCTGACAAGCCCATTGATTCTATTCACTTGTATATATAATTCAGAAAAAGTTGTACACTTTCTTTACAGAAAGCATCATTTCCTTGAGCATTCATATCTTCATTTATGAAACTGGAATCACAATGTATACATACGTTCTTCATGGATTTCTGTCACGGGTGATGGAAATTGGAAAAACGTTTGAAAATAGAAAGTTTAATACTCCTGCTTTTGTATCCATCTTTTATATGTCACCAAAATCTCTTAGGCCCCTGCATTGGAGAGTATGGCAGTGATAAATTTAAGCAAAGAAAATAAATAAAAGAGAAATAAAATGAATTACCATTTAGAGAAGAGATGAAATACATTTTTAAAGTGACACTTCCAAATGAAAAGAAATGGTGCAGGCAAAGGTTCAGTATGCACCCTGCCATGCTGTGGGCAAAGAAAGCAGCAGAGAAAAATGTTGTACATGTGTTGCAAACTTGGAAGTGTTCTGACGTACTTAAGTATCACATAGTGCAGTAGTATGCTATCAATATAACAAAAAAGATCGAGCTATCAAGCCATCTTTGAAGAATTATCATCAGAATTATCAATTTAATTGCAGGATTATGATACTTTATTATCCCTTAAATTGCCATTGCAAGCAGAGTCCATTGAGCTAATGAAAAAAGATCAATAGTAATTGTACATGAAATAGTTTTCTTATTCTTTGTATAAACTAGACTGCAGTCACTATTTTCTGTCTCTCTTGGCCTTCTGTTAATACATTTCATGTTATATCTTTCTGCTGATATTCACTTTCACTGCCCTCATTGTCATACAAGTGTTTTCCTCCTAACTGGCAAAAATGTCACTCTATTTACAAGGTGAAACTTGAAACAGCAGCTTTTACATCTATGTAACCATGAGCTTTCTCTCGGTTAACCAGTACACTGGCTCCTGCTATCTATCTCATGGCTTCATGACAATTAAAAAGGTTATGTCAATTAAATATAGTACAGCGTATTCATGTTTTAATAAGAGGATGAGGGTATCAGAATTGCTTGATTAGAAATAAAAAAGAGCTTTGCTATCCTCATAGTGTATCTAAGCTATTTTTCATATACACAAGTGACATATTTCTATAATGTACTACTCATGTTAAACCTATTCTTTTCATTGGCATTTGTAATTGCACAAGACAAATTATATAATTAGCATTAATCTGCTAAGAAGAAGAGAGATAAAGCTGATCTCCGAAGCATCAGTCCTCAGAGATATATGACAGTCACTGTATTTGTCCTGATCTCCTGAAGTTCTGACAGGAATATTATTTTTACCCCAATACATGGAGTAAGAGGCTTTTTAATTTAGTCGTGCTTTCTCTATCTTATGCCTCCACAAATACAAAAAATGTTTCCATTTTGAATATGCTTTCTTACTAATAAAGTTGTATTGTATGTTTTGTTGATAGCATTTAATTTTTTGATATACTCTATCATTCCTCTGTTCATTGATTGGTTGTTATACGTCTTCCTTATTAGCATATATTCTAAAAACAAAGCTCCACATAGACCTCCTATCTTTATATAATGTCTAGCATTATGTCCATACTCAATATGAAATATATATATATATATATGATACCTGTCAAAAGGGCAAATAAATAGCTAATTTGTGCTTACATAGGAATTTCAAATTAATATAAATTCCTCTGCATGATGATTAAGACTTCTTTCCAGGAACTAGATTCCATATAACAGCTGTGATGACAATAAAGGATTAGCTTGAGTCAATATGGTCTGATTTTATGAAATATCAAGTTAAGGTCAACCTTCAACCCAGTTAAAGGCTTTCCAGAAGAAAAAATAAATGATTAAATATATGTGACATGTTTTATCTTATGTTACCTAATTTGTGCATTTTCTGAGCGTTTTAAAGAATAACATAGTAATATTGCCCCAAGAAATAGCATGTACTACATTGATTGAGGGTTACTAATTCTGAAATAAACTCAGATGCAGAAATTTGAAATAAATGATAAATGAGCTCCTGTAGGAATAATATTAAAAATAAAATCGTAAGTAGAAAGCATGTGAAAATAGAAGTAGTGTTAAAGCACTAAAATTTTATTAGGGTTATTTAGATGCAATAATTCAGGAGGAAGATGGTAGAGCTATGTTGTAAATGTATTGAAGAAAAGCACTTCATATCATAGGGATTTAGATAAGGTTATATATTAAAATGTAATGGAAAACTAGTGCATAATTTTAATATTAGTTAATTGATGTTCCTGCTTATTTTGACACATGTCTCTGTGTTTATTGTACATAAGAGTGTAGCTGGCTTTTTCAAAAGCAAAGTAAAAATAAACTTCTATAGCAACACAGGAAAATGTATTTTGTTTTAAAATAAGTATTACTTTTATTCATTTATTGATTGATTGACTTATTAACTTTGTGTATATCTATGTGTGGGTTTGCATGCTGACCATAGACATAAGAAAGTTCTCTTTTTCTAGTCAGGCAATGGTGGCACATGTCTTTAGTGCTAATATTTGGGAGGCAGAGATAGGTAGATCTCTTTGAGTTCGAGGCCAGCCTGGTCTACAAGAGTTTTCTTCCATGTGAACTCCAGGGTTTGAACTCAGGTCACCAGGCTTAAGTACAAAAGGCATCATTGCTGTCTCATGTTTCCAGCCTGGAATGGTCCCCTGATAGGTAAAATGTATGAATTTCCCAGTAATAACTACGGTGTAGGCCATCGGATTGAAGAGCATGGAAAACATGGGAGGAACAGAGGAAGGGAGGAGCGATAATTATGTAAATAGAATACTCATATTACTTATATATGAAATTCTGAACAAGATTTATTCAGAACTTATATAGCTTTTCATGTCATGTTTTATACCTTAGAGAAGTAGAAAAAAATAAGTTAGTGTTGCAATTTTTCCTTAATCTTTTTTTTTGCTTTGTTTTTTTAAGACGTTGTTTCTCTGTATCTTTGAGCCTGTCCTGCATCTACCTCTTGCAGCCCAGAAAGCCCTCAAATTCACAGAGATCTGTCTGCCGTTACCTCCTTAGTACAAGGATTAAAGGCAAGCGCTACCACCATCCTGCTGTTTATTAGTCTTAATAAAATACAACTGCAATTCTTAATGTTGAGTTGATTGACTGAAATTATTTCCAATTAGTTACAATGTGATTTAAACTTCAGTTTTGTCATCTTTCTTTTGACAAGGTGTATTCTTAAAAATTTATCTACTTTACTGACTTTTTATGTTAATTTCAGTGATAATGGTGTTGTTTATTATTTGAGACATCCTGTTTAGAGTTTATACTCTATACCTTACCACATGTACATATAAGTTTAAATTTTAATGTTCCAGGTCACACTATGGAAATAATATCAAAATATGTAATTTAATATAATGCCTGGAAATCAGCAGGACTTTTCATTCATTTGTTGTTGCTTTAGGATGCTGCTCATAGTAATGTTTCCATAGTTACCTTTAAGTTCTTAAAGTAATAGAATAAAAGTCTGTTAAATATGTGAAGCACTGTAAATATCATACACCTTTCTAAGAAACTTATCAAAAATAAATACATGCAATGCTTAGAGTTTGGAAAAAATGCCTGAAACCAGGCAGGGTGATGAAAAAAAAAAAAAGAGGAATGGCATGAATCCAAGGCAACCCTTGATGACAGAGAGTTGCTGGCCAGCTGGGATGAAATACTAAGATAACATCTCAAAATCACAAATGAAAACCCAGAAATGTATCTGGAATTTATCCACTAGGACTGATTCTTTATAATCTCCTGCTTCTGATTTATTAGCCATTCATAATACTTCTTTATTGCAGTAAAAAATGAGAATATTTCAATAAGGATGTGTATAAAATTCAGGACTGCTTAGGTAAGTAGAATATTTCCAAGGCATCAGCATAAGCATGGATGTAGCAAACTCCCTCTTGATACCATAGACCACTTTAACTAAATCCCATATATCTTATTTTATATAACACACAATTTTCTTTCTAAAAAGCATTGGCTATATATATANTATATATATAATATTACTAAATGATATGAGTCATGTGTTTATATGGTTTGTTAACTGTCACATAAAATTTTGCAAATGTATTTTATACTTAATACTAACTTTTAAAATAGGATTTCAACACAAATAAGATAATTTTTGAAGTTAGAGCCTATCTTTCACTGTAGTTTTCTAAAATTATAGTCATTTAATCTTTTAAAGAGTTCAGAGTCTAAAATATTTTCAACTGTTATTTGTGTTTTGGGGAAGCAAAAAGTCATATGTGCAGAAATATCACTGATTCCCAGAATAAAACCTCCATAAAAACTGGCAAACCTCTGCTTTACATAACCTTCAGTAAAATTTACTCATCAGCAAATTCAGATATGATCTAGAAAGGTTCTATCAAGAACATAAATTACTGAAGAATGAGTGTGGAATCCCAGAAATGTGAGCCTATTTCCCTGTCAACCGAAGGTCAGAGAGTTTGAAAATTTACTTTAGTTCCTTTAAGGTTATTGTGATTTTACCTCAAAACAAAGGTCTCACCTAGGTGTTAATTCTGAGAGTTCTGTGCTCTCAAGGTTTTTGCCAACAGCTGTGGTTAATTGCCAGATCTTGTGTTCCAGGAATAGAGAAGTAGATCTGTTCCTACCTCAAACAAAAGTCTAAGGATCCAAGTTCCAGTTCCCTTCATCGAGAAAGCTTGGGATTCCACCCAGGGAATGGTTTGCCTACAGATTATTTTGGTCTAGGGCCTGAGTGTGATTTGGTGACTTGTTTTTCTGCTAGCAACAGAATGTTTAACTATGAATGTAACTTGTGACTTTCAATTGGTATGTTCATTTTCTTGTATCATGTAAATGCAGTCTTTTGTCTTACTCCTTCCTTTTGGGGTCAGAGGTATTTTAAGCCGTTGCAAATTAAAAGCAGGTGAATTTTCAGAGCCCTTTGGAAAATTCTTTCAATGCTATCCTATATATTTCTCCATTTTATTCTTTTCATTTGCATCTTCATATTATCTACTATGTTTCTAAATCCCCATGCTCTTACGCTGGCTAGAGGTATCTTTGTCAAGGCTGGTCCCCGACAAATGAGTGTTAAAGGAAAGGAATAAGTAAGTAACTAAGCAATATTTTCTGAATATGAAGTCAATTAAAGCATTTTTTTTTCTCATTAAAGATACCATGATCTTCCTACCTGCAACAAAGCTGCAACTGATACTTTAGTAGACAAGCAGAATGGTATTGACAATTGCGTTAGAACAAGGAAAGCTATGTTGCAGTAAAATAATTGAGATGCTTCAGAGGGCTAATAAACTGCCTATTGGTTCTTGTGGAAGTACCTGATGTGGTCAGTGAGGGCTTTGGCACAAGCAGTCCTTTGTGAGTCTGTGAAAGGAAAGGAGAGATCGTCTCAGAGGATGTAGACAGCCATTTCTAAAAAGTGTTTTTTACCTGCCTTATTTTGTTAGTCAACATGCAGTTATATGGCCTAATTACAACAACCTGGAAATTTTATTTCTGATAGTACAAAAGGAAAATGAATTAGATGGTCTAATATAAACACATGCCATTGACTATACAAATGTGACAGCTTCACAGAAAAGGGCTCTGGCTGTCAAGGTTGAGAACTTTGGTTCAATGACCCCAGTGTAGGTGAAATTTCAGTGAAACTAATGGACTTGACCACTCCATGAGCAGAAAAAAGGTGTATTGGGGAATTGGACTTGTAAGCCTATCTCCTACATGGGAGAAAGAACAGTAAACTGGTGGAAGGGCAACTAAAATTTAAATAACAAAAGGTTGGGGAGGGTCTTTGACCTTGAACTCTGTGTAGCTGATCTTTGGGCATATTATGGGAGGTTCCTGAAAAGTAAAACCCACTTAAGATATTTGTTGTTCCAGTAAACAGAACCCTGCCTTTAGACACATTTATCCAGTAATATTCCCTTTGTTTGGGACAATATCATCAGCATTGGTCTTTGGGGGATGGGAACTTTTGAGCTAATACCCAGGACTCACAAAATAGAAAGATAAAACCAATTCTCAGAGTAGTCTTCAATAACCGTACATAAGCAGTGGCATATGTATGAGCAAGCAGATATAGTTTTAAATATATAAAATTTTACTTGAGTTATTGATAAAAAATGACAGAGAACTTACTTGGTTGGCACCTAGAGCTACTCCTCAGCGTCCTCCATTGTCACTGAGGGTCATAGATTCTGTTTGTTTGTTTTTCTGTTTAGCACAGGGCCTGACAGGCTCCAAAAGATCATGTGGGCTAAGAAATCTGTAGGAAGACAAGCCTACCTTGTCCTGAGTAGCTGGGCTGTTGATTCCGATTCCGGTGATTCTGTCCACTGTCTGTGGATCTTCAGTTTAGATAAAAGGCAGTTTTTCTCAGTGGTCAGCACTTGGCAGTTAAATATTTCTTAAAACCATAAAAACAAAAAAGAAGTTGGACTATTGATCTGACTTTGAATCTGGTTTCCAGGAGGGAATCTGGAAAATATTGAAGAAATGCTACCAAAAAGTGGGAAAGCTGCCATTGGGGTTTAATGGGTGACCGAAATGGCAGCTCAGAAGACAGGTGTTGAGAGAAACACAGGCAATACAGTCTGGTTCAGGGAGTTAAACGAGAGAGAAAGAGCTCCATCAGAAATTAACTAGAGGCCATGAAAATTCATTTCTGCTAAAGAATGTGTCTACTTTTTGTCTGGGCCCTAAGACTTTGAAGGAGAATGAACTTGAAGGTCATGTGAAGAAACCAGGTGAAGGAAATTTCCAAGCAGATCAGAATCAGCTTGCAGTATGTTTGTCTGTTGGACCCTAGAGTCCAATCACCGAGGAAGACTCATCCCAAGAGACCATCTCTCACACCACAGCTGATGTAAAAGCATGAGGATTTTATTAATTCTGTCATGATAGGATCTTTCAGCATTAGAGAAGCCAGAAAGACCCCAAATAGCTGGTACAGGCTACTTTTAAAAGAAAAAGCTACAGAAGCAAGTGGGTTAGTACAGAATCAAAAGGGAGAGTCCAGAAATCATTTGTCAACTATTTTGACTAGTTCCTTTAATTGTCAGCTAACTCTAATTGATCAGTGCTATGGCAGTTGCTGGGTTGGATGAACAAGGAAAAATACCAACAGGTTATCTGCAGGTCATCTCACCCCAGCTCCAGATTCGGGGTCTATTGAAAAAAAAAAANATCTCTCACACCACAGCTGATGTAAAAGCATGAGGATTTTATTAATTCTGTCATGATAGGATCTTTCAGCATTAGAGAAGCCAGAAAGACCCCAAATAGCTGGTACAGGCTACTTTTAAAAGAAAAAGCTACAGAAGCAAGTGGGTTAGTACAGAATCAAAAGGGAGAGTCCAGAAATCATTTGTCAACTATTTTGACTAGTTCCTTTAATTGTCAGCTAACTCTAATTGATCAGTGCTATGGCAGTTGCTGGGTTGGATGAACAAGGAAAAATACCAACAGGTTATCTGCAGGTCATCTCACCCCAGCTCCAGATTCGGGGTCTATTGAAAAAAAAAAACTACCAAGGGATGGAAAGTATTCAAAACTCCAGCGCATGCATGGTTGGTTACTAGGGTCCTGGTTCCCAGGAAGGGGGTGCAGTAATGCTGAGGTGCCCCAGAGTTGTTAGAAATGGCTTTAGAGTTATTTTAGAGTTCTACAGTCATTAGTTTTTGATATAGATATATATTTAGAATCAAGAACAACAATAAGAGTAGAAGAATTAAAAAAAATCATAGATGAGTCCTACTTAAAAGCTTGGATAAAGTTGAAACTAAATAAGCTTTAGTTTCTGAAGAGATTAGCATTATTAAAAATAAGCCAAGAAGATTGCATTAGGAAAACCGTGAAGATGCTTTGAGGGTGTATCAGGTACTATGTAGATCCCACTCAGCTGAGGCTCAAGGTTATTAAATAGTCAACTTCTGAAAGACATTGCACTGATAATGGAATGCTTCTGGGGTGGCTTCTTAACACAGTGCTGCCTAAAACAATCTTTTCCTCAAACTCATTTCACCCAATTCAGCTTCACAGGTATTCAGAAAGAAATGTAATCATGGTCCAAAGCACTTCAATACTACTAAACCTGGTATCAGGCCTTGGCTCAATTCGTGAAATGCTAATTTTCCAAGATATAGAATGCATGAAAAAAGTTCACCAAGAAATGAACAGCCTCTTACACAGTCCTTAAGGTGTTACTGAAGCTCAGTGAGAGGTCTGGAAGGCAAGACAATATATAAAAACAGCAAATGAAGGTACAGGAAACAAGCCAAAGGTGCGATTGAGAATGTCAAAGGATTTGGAGCTGTGAACAATGAGGACTATCTGTCAAGGGAAGCTGTAGGCAGGAAGAAAGCCAGCCAGGGATTCAGGCCATCTGGACTTCATACAACAAAGCCATAGGGACAGACTTGATTGAGAACTCACATTAAACAGCAGCTACATCACCAGGATGCCAGACATGGATTTAGAGTTTGCCCTGCTGGGTCTCAGTCTTGTTCCGCGCCTCCCCTTCCCTTACTATTTTCTAATAAGTCATGTCTGAAATGGAAATTCTGCCTTGAAAGCATATATCTTGACTTTATTTTTATTTTAAAATGGCTCCTGCATATAACATATTGTTTGATTTGCAGGAGCCTAGAAATAAGCTGTGCTCTTTTTTCCCCTTGAATTTCAAGGTAAATTTTAGTCTTAAATTTTGATTCTTAAAACTTTAGGAACTTATGGAATGACTTAATATTTTTGAACTATGAAGCAGTAACAAACATTCAGGTCTAGGGAAGAATGTTATGTTTTAAGTATGAAGTATTACCTAAGGCCTGAGATTGAACACTAGGTTCCCATGTTGACACTATTTTTGGAAGGTTTTTAATCTCTAGGAGCAGGGCTGTGTAGTAATATTTGTTTTAAGAAATAAAACTTGCCTAAACATCAGAGTGCCAAGCTAGACCAGTAGAGGTCAGACAGTGGTGGCTCACACCTTTAAGCCCAGGATTCAGGAGACAGAGTAGAAGGATCTCTGATAGCTCAATGTCAAAATAAACTATATAATTCAATCTGTCTAAAAGAGCAAACGAGCTCACACAAATGTGATCCCAGCACTTGAGATCTCGCGCCTCTCATTCCAGCACTAGGGAGATGGAGACAAGAGTGAATATAAAGTGTGTGGAGACAGGAGCTAAATGCATTGCTGAAGACAGTTGCAGTCTGAGGATTGCTCTTGCAGTCTGGTAATGAAATCTGAGAAGACAGTTTGATAATAGAATGGTTCCTTTGGTTTGAAGATTGGTAGAAGTCAAAGGTCTTTCTAGTGACTGGCTGTTCTAATTCTCTGATCTCTCAGGTTTCACCCCCTAATAACTGACCCTGGATTTTTTTTTAGGAACAATTAGAATTTATTTTACAGGGCTTTATTTAATATGTAACTGGAGGCATGACTATGAGGAGTATACTTTCCACCTTCTGTCTGCAATCATACAAGCAGTGACTAGCCTCAGTCACATGATGCTCCACCTCACAATGAACCCAGATTCAGGGTAACCAAGCACTATATACAGACTACAATCCTTGAAATATATAAGACTGAAATGTAAGTCCATGACAGAAGGCTTACTTAGTACAAAAAAAAAAAGACCCTGGTTCTCAGTTTCCAACAACCTACATGCATACCCTCTCTTCACCTCCCTACACCCAAAGAATTGTGTGAATTTGAGCTCAATAATACTTTCTTAAAACTGTCACAGTATATATTTTGGAGATCAGAACTTTGTCTGATGTGAGGTTGGTGTAGATCTTCTTCCATTCAGTAGGTGGCCTTTTTGTCTTAATGACAGTGCCCTTTGCATTACAAAAGCTTCTCAGTTTCAGAACATCCCATTTATTCATTGTTTCTCTTATTGTCTGTTCTACTGGGGTTATACGTAGGAATTGGTCTCCTGTGCCCATGTGTTGCAGACTACTTCCCACTTTCTCGTCTATGAGGTTCAGCATGGTCAGATTTAAATTGAGGTCTTTAATCCAGTTGGACTTGAGTTTTGTACATGGTAATAGATATGGATCTATTTTCATTCTTCTACAGGTTGACATGCAGTTATGACAGCACCATTTGTTAAAGATGCTGTCTTTCTTCCATTGTATAATTTTAGCTCCTNTTTTGTACATGGTAATAGATATGGATCTATTTTCATTCTTCTACAGGTTGACATGCAGTTATGACAGCACCATTTGTTAAAGATGCTGTCTTTCTTCCATTGTATAATTTTAGCTCCTTTGTCAAAAGATCAGGTGTTCATAGGTTTGTGGGTTAATATCCAGGTCTTTGATTAGATTCCATTGGTCAACATCTCTGTTTTTATGCCAATATCAAGATGTTTTCATTACTGTAGCTCTGTAGTAGAGTTTGAGTCAGGGATGTTAATACCTCCAGAAGTACTTTTATTGTATAGGATTGTTTTGGCCATCCTGGGGTTTTTTGTTTGTCCATATAAAGTTGATTATTGTTCTCTCAATGTCTGTGAAGAATTATGTTGGGATTTTGATGGGGATTGTATTGAATCTGTAGATTGTTTTTGGTAGAATTGCCATTTTTACTATATTGATCCTCCCAATCCAAAGCAAGGGAGATCCTTCCATTTTCTGGTATCCTCTTCAATTTCTTTCTTCAAAGACTTAAAGTTCTTTTCAAATTGATCTTTCAATTCCTTGGTTAGAGTTACCCCAAGATATTTTTATTAAAAATTTCCAACTCCTCCCCTCCTCCCAATTCCCTCCCACTTCCCCCCTTCCCCTCCCTTTCCAGTCCAAAGAGCAGTCAGGGTTCCCTGCCCTGTGGGAAGACCAAGGTCCTCCCCCT
>LOEQ01002224.1:205124-222086 GCA_001685075.1 Bramus lutescens | reverse complement strand
AGAGAGAGAGAGAGAGAGAGAGAGAGAGAGAGAGAGAGAGAGAGAGAGGATAGTTAAAACTTAAAAGGATATATAAAAGTGACAAATTTCTTGAAAATCTGTACTGTAAGGTAGTGTGCCTTGAGTGTCATACTTTTCAGTGTTATAACTGATTCAAAATTTCAATACCAATGTGTTATAGGACCAATATCTATAGTCTGATAAAATACTTGGTTTATTTATAAAAGCCAACAAAATTAAAAATTATTGTATTTTCCAAGTCATCTAAGTTCTCCTTATTATATACCACTTTTATTACACTTATGGGAAAGTATAAAGGGCATTGATTAGTTAATATTACAGATTATGTTATAATTATATCTCACAGTATAAGAAATGCTATCATAATGTGACTGCAAGCAGATGCCTCATGAAAGCATTGCACAATGCTAAGCCTCAGCTTCCTTTGCCTTAACTGGAAACCACCACCAGCATCCCGACAGGCGGAATTAATGCTGAAAATCTTGTAGCACATCATCATGCCTGCTGCCTCCTCACCAACCTGCTGATCATCCTGTGATCTCTCATGCTGTTTTTCAACCTGATGAGTGGTGTTGCCCTCCAGACACCCTGCCCACCTGTTCACTATTTATTTCCAGCATTTCATCTTTGGCTATTTTATGAAATTAAAAAACTGTTGAAAGGATCATTTTCAATCCTAGATTTATAAAATTTAACATGCTTTGACTGTTTCTTCCTAATTCATTAATAAGAGCCTTCAGTTCTTTTCCTTCTATTAAAAAAGCGCCCTTTTCTCTTGTGCTTAAAAACTTAATTGTTCTTAACCAATGTCCTTCATAATGTACTTCAAAAGTGTAAGAATATTCTCCAGGTAAGAAGCTGCTTCCTCTCTGCGAAAGCTTGTGGGACTAAAAACAAGCTAAACGTAGCAGGTGCACTGAGGACCAATTAAAAAACAAATCTGCACTAACTGATGGATAATCTTCAGTCAAATCACTAGTGACAATACCAGATGCCTGGGGAAAATTGACATTGACCAGATCTGTTTATGGCTGGCGGGCTTTGATTCATCTGCACCAGGCAGCTGCTGTAAAGGTGAATGCCTTGAGCTCACATTTTCTGCTATTATGAGTTTGTTTTGTTGTAATACTCTTAGCAATGGCATTTTTATCATCCAGGCTTGTAATAGGTCAGCTGTTAGCATTTTCAAATAACCCTTCCATCTTTCATCATTTTCCAGAGGACCGAATTTGCAAGTAGATAACTGCTGCATTTGCGTTAATCACGGTGTGAATGACTCAACGGTTTGAATATAGTTAATGAGTGCACATTTACCTGAAAGATGGACGGGGCAAATTAGAAAAACATGAGCCTTTGACCTATTTCCCCCATCTATAAAATTGAATTTCAGTACAAGTAGCTTTTTGCATTTGAAGTCGAGTTTTTTACTTGCTCTCTCTTTTAAATAGGTCATTGCCAGCACAAAAAACAGACTATTATTTATTTGTGACTAAATAGACACTGCAATAGTTATTATTAATATAATTGTATAATGAAATAAAATTAATTATAATATAAATTGTAAATATATTTTATTAAATATAATGTAAAATTAATTATGAAATATATAATAATAACAATTCTATTAATTTTCCAGATTACAATGTCGTCATGGTTTTAATTCTTACTGTTGTATATCTCATGTGTTTGTCATGTGTTACATCTCTACATTCAATGTAGTATCAAGTATGCATAAAAATGTAGAAAGCTGTAGTAACTAAGCTGAAATGCCCAACACAGCTTGCGCCAAACAGTCTCTAAATTTAAAATAAAGTAAAAACATACAATGAAGTGGAAAGACTGGAAAAGATTCCATTTATATTCTGGGCCCTTTGGGGACCTTGAGCTACACCCTAGCTCCCAGGATAAGCTAAAGGCTGACCCTCCAACCCCAGCTGAAGCTGAAGGCTGCTGGACCCCTCTTTAGAGGAAGTATTAGTTAACTGAGAAACCTAAGTTAAACAAAGTTGCTGACTGCAGCCTATTCACCCACCCATAGTCATATAGAGAATGTTGACCACCCAACTTCCTCTATCTGTTGAGTGTAATGGACCAATCAGATAAGTCTCCAGGCAGACCCTTTGTTAAGAAAGGGTCAGCAGATGTCCTGAGTACGTGACCAGGGGACAGTTGATGGTGGTGAAGACTCCCCCCCTAAACTGCAACAGCCTCTCAGAGAATAACAGCTAAGCTTTACCTAATCTTTAGCCAATTGTGATAGGATAAGTAATTCTGTATTTTGAGACTGTAATTTTATGAATGTCTTGTGGTTTTTGTCTTTATAAACCCCGTACAAAAATATACAGGTCCTTTTCCCTTCATCTGCTTTTTCAGACTGTGAGGTAGAGGACCCATGCTAGGCTGTACTTAATAAATGAAACCTTGCTTTTGCATTTGGAAGTGTGGCTTCGCGGTGGTCTTCTTGGGGGTCCTAGGACTCAGGCACAACAAAGCCAAACTGAAATGTTAACTCTAACTGCATATTCAAACGTTAGCTATCTATATTAGTTTGAATGAGGAAACTTCAGATAAGGGGGGCAACCCATAAAATATTTGCCTCACTTAGTCATTCAGAACTCAATTAATATGATCAATTCAAAATTATTTAGATCGTTATCACAAGTTAAGTAATTCATAAAATATATCTTGAAAATTCCATCTCAAGTCATTTTAAACAATGCTATGACTCCTGGGATCATAATTGTAATAACAAGTATATGAACCAGCATGAGATTTTCTCAATGTGAAAACACGATTTTTCTAAAGTTGTGTAGCTTTGATATATTGATTTTTTGCTCGCACATCCCCACAGGCTCTTATTTCTAGGTCATACTAACCTGGCACTAACAATCCAGTACTTCAATCTTACATCTCAACTCATACCATAAAGGGTTCTGCTTGGGTAAGAAGTTTCCACCGACATTCACCTCACTGATTCATGTACCCACAATTGAAATGCAGAAACATACCCTTTCTTATTTTTCAGCTCTTTCTTTTATTTCACACAGCTTACAGGTACATTTGTATTGTTTTGTATCATAAGTCCAACATAAGCATTATACTTCTAAGTCCAACATAAACATACTTTTTTATTACAGTCTCACTATGGACTGGTTTCAAAGGCCTATTTTCTCTGTCTCAAGATTGTAATTCTGAAGCTAGAGCTGAACTGCACAACGCATAACTTACCCATTTTAAATTCATCAGTTATCACAGTAGTTCCTGAGAGCTTTAAATGTTCTAATTCCAATACCTCAATTATGTTGGACTGTTTGAAGTTTCAACACTCACAATAGTTTCCTCTCTGCTCAAGTTTCTTTACTCAGGCCCCATTAACAGTCATTGATACTTCTTGTCCTTCAGGTTTCAACTCCTGTTGTTCAAAACACCAGATTTCCATTACTACTTTTATCTAACTGCTTTTTACCCTTAGTATTACACATGTATTCAATTTCATTTTCAAGTATTAAACAAATACATGTAAATAATGTATTTATTTTGTAGTTGATTTATTTCACCAAGTAATAAACTATTAACAATAGAATCAGTGTCTGCTTTATAAATCACTTAATATGAAGGGAACACAATCCCTGCTATAGAAAAGTCATCAATTATACTTCTAGATAATGTTATAAGCCTTTAAGTAATTAATTGTGTTTTAGATTTTTGGGAAATGTTTTTAATGATAAAAGAATCAATTCTGAAATTTTCTTTTCTTTTCTCTGGAATATTTGAAAATAAATACTTTATTTCATTGATTCAGTTAATTCTTACTTAAAATAATAAATTGAGTTGGCTAAGGAAGGCATCATTACAAAAACAAAGTTCAAGAGACAAATGAATTATAGTAGACTTGATGTATCCAGTGCCACAAATGGGCTGCAACATTGTAACAGGTATTTCTGAAAATTAATGTGTACCATGTCTTGCCCAAAAACACTGTACAAACAAAGTCAGATCATGAGGGCACAGGCTATGTTTGCTATTAGCTTAGAAATCTATACTGTCAACATCTGGGTATTATTTTGTAAGTAGCTACTAATATTTGCTGAGTAGTAACTATTTTTTCTTTAAGTATTTTGACCTTAAAATAACATGGCTTACATAATTTTTATAAGGTGAACATAATTTACATCAAAACATATTGTTCACCCTGTTATGCTGTTATATTTTTCACAAACAGGTTTCTTTGATTTTTCCTTTCTCCTCTTTGTTTTTCCAACTATATTGAGCCCTCTTCTTGCTGTTCTCTTCCTCTCCTGCCTTATACCTCTCTCCTTTCCTCAAGACTAAAATAAGCAGTGAATTAGCTTGGCTGCTGGAACAACAAGATATTTAAAACACCCCTTATTTTAGAATTGCATTAGAACATTTTGATATTTTATATGTATTTACTTGTTTATGCTCATCTGTGTGCAGGAATGTCAGGGCGGAGGTCAGTGGACAGTGTTTTTTCCCTACACCATGTACTCTCTAGGGAACATAATAAAGTGATCAGGCCTGGTGGCAAGCATCCTTAGCCACTGTGTCATCTCTCAGACCAATGACTAATTTTAAAACTAGCTTCTAAATCAAGTGTTAAGTTATACTGAAGACAGTACTTTTTCTTAACACAAAACGTCTTGATGAGAAAAGACAAAGGGAAAACAAAAGAAATATGTTCTTAGCTACATAAAGGCATTACTTTATTGTAATTATCATGGTTAGAAACACACACACACACACACACACACACACACACACACACACGTACTGTATAAAATGTTTTACAAATACTGGTTAAAAGTTTTAACCTTTCTGTGTCCTCACCTTAAATGGCTCTACCTTGTATATTTGACTCTCTCTGTCCTCTTTTTGCCGAACACAGTTTTTAGTTCCTAATTCTGGTTATAGAAGGTGAAAACCAAGTCCTTTTCTTCTTTAATCAAAGCAAGTTACAGCCTAGAAAACAACTGATATGTTATTTGTGACTCTATCCCACCCTTACCCCCAAGACTATAGACTCTGTGGCCTAGGGGGAGAGTGCTGTTAATTGAGAATGACCAAAAACTACCGCCTATTTGCTCCAGCAAGTCTGAGAACTTGGAAAGAGCTCAAAAGGCTATTCTCCTTTGTATTGATCCTTTTACGAAGCACATTCACAGGTTGCCAGCAGTTTTTCCTTCTCTTGTTTAAAATCAGATGTAATTTACTGTTGACAAACAGCAGTGTAAGATCTGTTCGATTGGAGGTCACTTCTCTCCACTCTCCACTTTGATCCTATATTGAACGCACTACAAATGCGCAGTTATTTTTAGCTGACTCAGATTACACCAGCTCTCCTTGGGGACTTTCAGCTTCACCTGGAACCTCATTTAATATCTACCTGTAAATAACAAAATACAACTGTGACCCAAAAAGCCACTTCAGGGTAGCAGTTTCTATCATTATATTCTTATAGATATGAGAACATAGGTATTAAGGATTCAGAGAATTAATTTAGGAGTTACAATTATTTATTTAGCTTCTTTATATTGGTGTCTAGTGCTTAAAAAACAAGTGAAGAAAGTTAGATAAAAGGAATAATACAGGATATTATATAATCTTCATATAGTACACAATTTAGAGATGAAGTAGGTAAACTAAAGGAAAAGTACCGTGTCGTCTAAGGAGCAAACAGTAAAATATAATTACTCCTGATATCATAGTCCTGCTTGTGCTGGGTAAAATAAGGAAGACACAGTTTGCTAGACAAGAAGACCACTGAATATTGAGTCTTCAGTGACAATTAGATAAATGGCACCTGCTGCAAAAATGGTTTGGGTGTGCTTTATGAAAGTACAAGTTTGCCCTTAGAAGTAGAGGCCAGATAAATCCATGAAAGATATAAAGTGGTCAGTGTAATTCACTGAAGGAAAAAGTACAAAAATCCAGGAAGAAAAATAAATCTGAAAGTGTGTTCAGGGAGCTTACTGCAAAAACTGTAATATATGTTAGCAAAGAGATTGTAGTTCATCTTGAGAGCTGAGGAGACTCACATAATATGTTGTTCGATAATAATAGGAACCAACTATCTTGAAAGTTTATGTGGGCAACAGTATTTTAAATGGCTTTCATTTATTATCTCATTCAATCCTCATATTAACCTTACGAAGCAGGAACAATTGTGATTTTTATTTTATGGAGAAATGAACGAAGACTTTGAGAGGTGAAGTAATGAAGTTGTCAAGGCCTCAGAGGTAGTAAGTGGTAGAGCTAATATCATAACCCTTAGCCCAGATCCTGCACAGTATTAATCCCTCATTTTTTCCACAGAAGTGATGGACTACGTCAAGTTTGTATTGAATGACTATCACCTAGGTCATAATAGAAACCAGATATTGATGAAGGGTATTTAGTGATTTAATATCAGAGGGGATCATCTAATAAGTACTGATATAATGCAAATGCTAAATAATAGAACATAAAATGAAGAAATAATCAAAGTATAGGATAAGGTACAGAGAGTATATAAAAATGTGTGTGACAATTGGCTGAATATTTTCTTCTCTACTAATTTTCTATGTTGAAGTACTAACTTCAAACTGACTTATGATGACAGGACATGTGAAGAGGGTGTGAAAGCTTAATTGGTGATAAGAGAGAGCTATAACCTTTCAGGGACGATGAAATTATAAGATGAGAAAGAGACCTTGTTCACACGCACATGCTTCCTGTCCCCCAAACTCAGCCCATATATGTCATGAGGACATAGCAAGAAGTTGCTATATGTAGCTAGAATTAGAGTTATCATGAGATCTGAGTCAGACAGTACCTTGATTTGGGACCTACAAACCCTAAAGATTATGACCAAAATAAGTCTACTATTTAAGCCACAGGTGCCAAAGAGAATACACCAGTTAATTTCTATTTGCAAAAGATGAGAGAAATTGTAGTTCATAGATTTCCAGCTGGAGTAGTTGCCATCTCCTATTCAATGGAACATAAGAAGAATTATACTTATTATATGAGCAGTGTTATTCATGGAGACTTCTAATAGTGCAAAACAGATCTGGAGAAATCTCATTAGAAATTATGATGGGAATACGGGTATTTGAATTGGGAACATAAATGTTATATTGTTGTGAATGGGTTGTATACATAATCATGTATTTTTAATGCTAGTATATATGTGATACACACATATCTTTCTGTACAATGTCTATACTGATGACAGGAGGAAGTAGAGAAAATTATAGAACAATTTCTAATTTCTATTGTAATAAATGTAACAAATTCCTAATATAAACCCATTTAAAATAAAACCAGGGTTTTAATAGTTGGTTAACATTTCTACCTATTTCATCCAAATTTGAAATATAGTCATGGTTTTAGGGAAAAACTCAAAGTATTTTACTGATGTCATCAAATTATAATAAATTCTCTAGCAATTCATCACCATATCTGTTTCTACTCTCCTATTTCAGTTTCACAAATATATCTTCAATGTAACTTGATGCAAAATAACNTATATATATATCAACATCTGACAATATGAAAAATAGCAGCTGAAACTCACAAGATCATGGTTTGAAACTGACTGCCTCAATGTTCCTGTCAGTCAGAGAACCAGTCTCTCAGAGTCAATGCAGCCCTTTGAAGAATTTCATTAGATTTTTTGAAGAGTTCCAGTGAGAAGTTAAACTCATCGCCAACTTTGCCATAATTCTTCCACTCAGTCCTTATGTTACTTTCTGAAAAGCAAGCCTCTAAGTCTTTCTAGTGTTAAATTGTGAGACTTTTGTTTTCTTTTATTTTGGTGAAGTAGATAATATTTAGTTTTGCCTTCAAATTGATGCCACAGCACTATAGTAAATATTGGCACATAAGGTTCTTTCCTTGAGCTTACTTTTGAAACATTTTAGGTATAATCAAGGTGGCAAATAATTTAATTTTTATGGAAACAAGAACCTGAGAGAATGACATGACTTTATGGTGCTGTACGACACTAAGACATACCCTCTCCTACAGATAAACCAATAGAAGACTCTAGGGAAAAAAGTATGTCATAGGAGGCACCTCGTTCATGCTGGGTCTTAGTTTTATGTTCATTCCGGGCATAGGTTTCCTCAGGACCAGAAAGAAGTTCAGCTATAAATAGAAACTATATATTATGGCCCAAACTGAAAACATTAGGCCTATAATCTCAGCAATTGAGGAGCTGAAGAAAAAAATGACTGGAATTTAAAAGATTACCTTGGGCTACAGAGTAAGAACTTCTCTAAAAAGATGATAGTGTACAATAAATAAAGTAAAACTCAATGAATAAGAGGAAAGATAAATAAATAAGTTAACATACTGAATGAAGTCAGAGCACTGCCATGGCATCAGATGACAGTCAAGGTGAATTATATCAGAAGCTGCCAGAAAGTCAAAGAAGAAAGATGAAAAATGCTTTTGGTGTAATTAACAAAAGAATATTCAGAAATACTTATAATGTATGAAAGAAATTTAGGATTAAAAATGACAAGCAGGTGACAAAATAGAAGAAACAAGTGAAAAAATTTCTAAGAGCTCAAAAGAGAGCAGAAAAAAACATCCCAAGAGCAAAACAGATTATAGATCAGTCTCTCTACCCCAAGTATATTAGAGAAGAAAATTTAAGACAGTCACATAGTAATTAATAAAAGTCAATGAAACAGTGGTAAGCTTGAAAAATATGAGAATATTTTGGAGATAACATAGAGGAGATAAAGTTGGAATGCAGACAAACGCTACTCATCACTTTGATTTTGAATTATTATTATGCCTCCTATTGGTAGTAATGAAATTTCAAAAATCTTAATAAGAGACAAAATTTACCTACTCTCCTGTAACTTTTGACTGTGTAACCATAAAACTAAAGCTTGTGGGTTAGGAAAGAGTTGGATGAGGAGGAGTACTTACTGAAAATATGTGGCCCTTAGTGCAAATCCCCAGCAACTAGCAGAAAAAATAAGAGTGGGAACATATACATCTGTAATCCTGAAACTGGGTAAGGCAGAGAGGGTAGAGAAAGGAGGACTCCTGAGGCTTTCTAACTGCTAACTTACCTTTAGGTTCAGTGAGTTAACATGTCTCAAAGGAGTAAAGTGGAGAGTGATAAATCACAACTGACATCTTATTCTGGCCCCCTCAGGTTTGGGCACAGGTGTGTGAACCCTCACATAAAGGTGTTCACTTATACAAAACACACTAAATAAATATCAGTTCAAATTTGTGACACATATTTATATAAGCCAAATATTTTTTCTAAATTGAAATTTTATTCATCTTATTATAAAGGTTTATGAAATTATATAATCATGATTTTCATGCACCACATAATGCAAACCAAAACAGTCTCAAATACTTAAAACAGTCTCAGAATGTGCACAATAATAATTAATGAAGAGTCTGTATAAGGCTATACTATATAGACATATTTAGAGTTAAGACTGCATGTTTTGATAGAACAACCAAATAGATTATTTGGAAGATACACTACCAACCTTATTAGACTTAACTTGATAAAATAAATCCATGCAAGGATGGAACTAAAAAGGAAAATTTCCTAAAAAGGATAATCAATATTTGTAATAGATATGGTCATAGAATTTACTCAAGAAATACTTGGAAACCATGATTCAATAATACATATAAATCAATGACACAAATCCACCACAATCCAGTTGACTTCACTGAAATGTTTGAGGAATAGTACAATGTTTGGAAATGAGTACATTCAAATGTAACAGAGCACGATAAACAGACCTAAGAACAGAAATCACAATAGCTGTGTCTCTTCATAATAAAAGTCCTATACAAATTAGAGAAATGTATCTCAACATAATAAACATATACATGATGACACTATATCCAATTTACCCAACTTAAGGAAAACTTGGTGTCATTTCAACTAAAATTAAATAAAGACAAGACTGGCATATATCAATGAAATATGTCCAAACAAGGCCAAGAAATGTAGCAAACTTTCTCATGAAAAGTAAGCAAGTAGTATTGAAGGTAGTTGTGAACTATTTCTAGGGATCATGAGGACCATCATGGTATATGCTTGAGAACCTAATTAAATGTAGCATATTTAGGAAGAACAGTAGATGGTTTCTCAGAATAAAGAAATAAAACCCAAATGGATAGTTACAATACATCATGAAATGAACAAACAAATGCAGAAAAAAATCTGGGGGTATCTGCTTCAGGAGTAATCAAGTCTCCTCAACAAGTTAATGTAATGAAAATCCTGAGAAGGAAACAGACACAGGAGTAAAAGAGAATAGACTAAAATGGCTTCTTACCAGAGCAACACATTTTGTTTGGCACACATTTCACTAAAGAAAGTAAAAAAGAAGTCACCAGAAGGAAAGCCCTTTTGAAAGTGGAATGATTACCTAACCTGAAAACAAGTCAAAACAAAATTCACGCACTGGTATCAAAGTGAAGATGGTAACAATGACACCAACTACATCCATCTAGGGGACCCTTTGGTGAATACTTGCTATGGCTGATATTAAATGTGACAGTGGTGAACAGCATGGAAAATATTTTGAGGAATATTACTTCATTTGTCATAATTACTGACAAACATTATATGGTTCATTCATAACATAAACATTACAGCACAGTATATTATTTTTCTTTTAACTTAAAAGTATCTATTTTTCTCAGACAATTTTAGCATATACAATAATGAGGCAAAGTATACAAGGACATTTTGTGATAGATTCAACTAAATATTTCCTCAGAATATGTTTCAAGGTATCTCTGTTCACTGACTATAGCACAGACATTAGATTAAGATCACCTGGATATGAATCTTCATCCTGTCCTGCAGTGGTTATGTATATAATCAACTGCTTATTCTTTTCAAACCTTGTTTCTAAGAAAAAACTTAGAATTATCATAATTTAAGTATTTGTAGAATTTTTATAAATTTTATCAAATGATCTAAAAGACTTAAAATAATAGAATAGAATTATTTAAAGCATTTTAAAATTTTATTATAAAACAGGATATGCACGATGTGACTTGAAAATGTTGCACATGTCAACTCAAGAACTCAACTCTCATCTTGAAAGAAGCAAGGGCGAATTCATTCTAGAATGAGATATAAGATATATTCATGTTCACCAAATCCCATGTTCTTACATTATAAGTTTCATGCTAATATAATAAAGAAAATCATATGTGAAATTATTTCAAGAATAGTAGGGTAATATTAGCTGTAGGATTCAAATGATATCCAACATAATGCTTAGTCTTTTGGTTAAACATTCAAAAGTAGTTACTCAATAGTCATAAAACGTTAGATGACATACAGAGGAGAGTAAGAAGTGGTTATCAAGGGAACTGTAGGAAGCACAAGATGAATAGCAATTAGACACTGGAGCTACAATATTGCACCCTCTCCATGATCATTAAAGTTCTAGTCAGTTAATCAGCCTCTAGGAAAAGCAGTTCTTTCCAGCATCCTTATTCAAACAAAGAAGCCAATTTATTCCACTGTGTCCTACTTGTTCATCTTTCAGACAAGAAAATACCTGTGATAGAAATGAAGGCAGTGTTTTGTTGGAGCACAGAGACAAAGCTAAAGTGTCTTGGGCTTCCCTGAATGAATGTCATATCACCTCAGTCAACTAGAAACTCCGCTGTGTTAACACAACCAGGAAACAAAAAAGATGGGACCAATGAACACATGATTAGAAGAAAGTTGAAATTTAGTTGACTGGACACTAATTGGTTTCACTGACACAAAGTGTTTTATGTTTTAACTTATGCTTATACTCGAAGGAACCAAAAGGATTTAATCAAAACATCTATTGGAAAACACACAGAAAGGGAGTAATTTGTTAGCCTAACTCAGATCCTTTATTCTGGTGCTGCATTAGAACACATCAATAAGACAGCAGAAGAGTGTTGGAGCATAGTGCCCTCTGCCTGACAGATTGCTGCATTTAAAACACATATTCGATTGTTCTTTACACTTAAATCACACACACACAAATGTTTTCATGTCAAAGGATTTTAAGGCATAAAATGATAATAAGACATTTATAGAATTTCTAAATGTGTATCCAGTTAGATTAAAGTCTACTCAGACAGGCTTTGAATATGCAAATAAGAACAGTTTGAATTACTTGTCACATTTCCTGTGGCTATGATCCTATTTTTCAGAAGGTCATTTCTTGAATGTTTTATACTGAAATGAGAATAATATTTAAGATAATAGATGTCTAAACAACTGTAGAAAAACCTACATAATTTATCTTCAAACAAAACATAGAAGTGTATCACTTTTACTTTTATTTCTAAATATAAGTCAGTTGTTAGCTTTGGAATTTTTGTCAAAAATAGAATCATGTAAATTTTGTAGCAGTTGAGAACACACTAGATATTTATTTATTTGGGAATTTGCTTGGCATGGTGATGTGCACTTTGTAATTACAGGTTGTTTCCAACTGGAGATTCTTATCAATTATTCCAATGAACATGTCAGCCAGAAACTCCTTTTTTTAAAAATAGATTCTCTTCACAACTAATGATTAAATACAGATTGAGCATTATCCTTTATTCCACTGAACATGGTTTTATCTGTGGTCTATTTAACTTCTGCCTTTTCTGTTGTAATAAAAAATTTGAAGATAACATATTCATAATACTATTACATATCATTTCTTTTGAAAAAATTGCCAAGCAAGGGCATAGATATTCTTCAGAAGGAAAATGTTCTTCATTTGTGTCCAATCATTTAAAAATTGAACAAATCCCTTCAAATACCATGACTGATAGCATAGAATGCAGACCTACATTTAATCATGAAAATTCCAAATATTGAATTAGAAAAAGAATCTCTTTATTTATTTATTTATTTAAAATAAATTAAATACACTAAGATTAATCTGAGCAAAACCTAACAGAGAGGAACTGGAAAACAATTAAAGAAAAGAGCCCAAGAGAAAGCACCAGAAACAGACACCCGTTCTTTTTCACACTCAGGAATCCCTTAAGGACAGTCACTTGGAAGCCACAAATATACAGAGGGCCTGACACAGGCCAGTGCTGGCTATGCGCATGTTACCTCAGTCTGTGTGAGTTCATTGAGCCTTCAGCGTGTTGACTCAGAGCGCCTTATTAGTGTCCTCCATCTCTCTCAGTCTTACCCTTTTTCTGCTTTCTCTACCTTGGAGTTCCCCGAGTTCTGAAGGGGAGGGAGGAATTCAGTGAAGACCTCCCTTTAGGGCTGAGTATATGGAGATCTTTCATTCTCTGCATAACAGGTTGTAGGTCTTTATAGTCTCTCCCTACTACAGCAGGAGGAAGCTTCTCTTTCTATGACAAAGCAAGACACTAAAAGATGAGTATAAGAGAAAGTCATTAGGCGTCCTTTTAATGCTATAGTTTGTTGTTGTTATAACTGTTGTATTTTACCCTACATCTATGAGGAGTATAGTCTCAGGTTCTTGGTCACCCAAACAGTGTTGGGTATGTTACATCTCCTGGATTAATTAAATCATGTCAGAGATTGGTTGGTTACTCCCATAAGTTTTATGCCGCCCTTGCCCTAGCATATCTTCCAGACAGTGCACGATTTAAGATCAAAGATTTTGTGCTGGATCGGTGTTTATATTAGACTTTTGGTAGTGTGCAGGGTACCTTCCCGCACCAAAAAGTCTAGAACATTGGGGTGAAGGTTCTAAGTAGGTACCAGCTCAACTTCACCATGATTAATGAGTTATATAGTTGTCTTCAGAAATACAGCCATGCTGTCAGTTTGTGGAGAGCAAATTAGAGTCTTGGCAACAGTTCGGGTTGTTTAGGGAATTCAGTGCTACCCCTGGGGCTAACAACTCAATTAACTATAACCCCAACCTGGTACTGTCAGTTTCATCTGGTGACAATAAATAGCCAATGGGGCTTTGTTTCCTCCTTTTTCAGTAAAGTTTTCATCACCTCCTTATGTATACATTTTCTAAAACTTCTGCTGTATTAAGTTACTTACTATACTACCTCCTGAGCGGCCATAAATTTTACTTGTCTTTCCTGTATTCCTTAACTCAGCACAACATCCCAACCCCAATCCCCACTTGATCCTGTTCTAGGCAACAATGCCCATTTATCCATAGCTATTCTATTTCCCTTTGCTATGAACTATATCAAGTCCAGCTAGTACCTTAATCTCTACCTAACTTCTCTGATTTTCCATACTGTAGCTTGGTTATCACTGAATTAACAGATAATATAATACCCACATATAAGTAAATACATACTCTATTTGTCTTTCTGGGTCTTAGATACCTCATTTTCTAGTAACATCTGTTTACATGTGTATTTCAGGATTTTATATGTTTATTGGCTGACTAATAATCCAATGTATTAATGGACCACATTTTTCTTTATTCTTCTAATAAGGGACATCTAAGTTCTTTTCAAACTGTGACTATTATGAATAGAGCAGCAATGAATATGGTTGACAAAGTTTCTCTGTTGTAGGATGAAGTGTCCTTTGAATATGTGACCAAGAGGGATCGATTCACATCTTTCTGGGCAACCACTACATTGATTTCCCTAGTGGCTGTACAAGATTGCAGTTCCACAAGGAATTAGTCAGTGTTCCCCTTACACCACTGTTTTCTGTGGTTTCTGTCCTGCCCAGTTCTTTCTTTTGACAGAGGTTTCTGTCCTGTCCAGTTCCTGCAGTCGTTAAGCCCCAGAGAAACACACAGAGGTCTACATTAAGAATCAACTGGTTGGCCTAGTAGCTCAGACATCTTATTAACTCTTATAATTTATATTAGACCATTATTCTTATCTATGTTAGCCATGTTGCTGGGTACCTTATTTGGCACATACTAGTACTCTATTATGTATGCAGTTTGTGAAAATCTTTTCTTTTTCTATAGACTGCCTGTTTGTCCAAGTAACAGTGTCCTTTGCCATGCAAAAAAAAATCATATTCATGAGGTACTATTTTATTAATTGTTGATTTTATTGTCTGTGCTAATGATGATCTGTTCAGAAAGTCTTTTCCTGTGCTAGTAAGTCTAGGCCTTTCCCCCACTTCCTCTTCCATCATGTTCAGTATATCTGGTTTATGTTGAAATCTTTAATCCACATGGAGTTGAGTTTTGTGCTGTGTATTTGGATTCTTCTACACACAGCCATCCAATTTCATCAGCACCATTTGTTGAAAATGTTGTCTGTTTACTGCTATTGTATTTTTGGCTTATTTATCAAAAATCAGGTATCCATAAGTGTGTGAATTTATGACTTGTTCTTCAATTTGATTCCATTGTTCAACATGTCTGTTTTTGTGCCAATACCATGTGGTTTTTATTATTGTAGCTTTGTAGTGCAAACTGAAATTGTGGATGATGATATCTCCAACAGTTCTTTTATTATTTGGAATTGTTTTAATTCCCCTGGGTAGTTGTGTTTGTATATGAAGCAGAAAACTTTCCTTTCAAGATCTATTAAGAACTTTATTGGAATTCTGATGTTGACTATATTGAATCTGTAGATTAGTTTTGGTATAATGGTCATTTTTAAAACTATATTATTCCTATCAATCTATGAGCATAGGGAAATCTTTCATTTTTCTGTTATCTTCAATTTATTTCTTCGTTGTCTTGAAGCATTTATCATACAAGACTTTGACTAGCTTCATGAGAGTTATCTCATAATATTTTATTTAGATCAGAGCAATTATGAAAGGTGTTGGTTTTCTGATGTCTTTTTAAACTCTATTTGTTATTTGTATATAGAGGGCTACTGATTTTCTTTTGTATCTAGCTACTTTGCTGTAAGTATTTTTAAGACACCCTGGGTTGACTTCTTAGAGTCACACACATAATATTATAACATCACAAATAAAGACACTTTGATTCCTTCCTTTTTAATTTGTATCCCTGTTTTCTTCTTCAGTTGTCTGATTGCTCTAAGACTTTGAGTACCATATTCAACATTTATGGAGAGGGTATATGACATTGTATTGTTTTTGACTGTAGTGGAATTTGTTTCTCTAATTTTAGTTAATTTAATATCTGCAGTATTTTCTTCATGAAGGAGTATTTATTTTTCCAAAGGCATGTTCTATATCTAATAGTGTTATTATGTTTTATATGTCTATTTGTTTATATGGTTGATTATTATATTGATTTATGTATCTTGAACCATCCCTACACTGCTAGGATGAAGCCTACTTCATTATTGATGTCATCTTGAGTTAAATTTGCAAATATTTTTAAGAGTATTTTTCATCTTTGTTTATAAAGGAACTTGATTTGTGGTGTCTTTGTGTGATTTAGGTATCAGGGTAACCATGGCCTTATAAAACTAGTTAGGCAATTTTGTAAATTAACCACATTGCAGTTGATGGCTCCACACCCACAAACATTGGTTTAGTGGGCTATTGAATTAAAAAAAAGATAAAACAAGAAGGTGTGTGGTGAGGCAATAGGGATGTTTAAAGAGGTCTAAAGTGAATAAATATTTTGAATAAAATTCTCAAAGAATTAATAAAATTATTTTTATAAAGTGAACAACTTGAAGAAAGCCCTCACAGTGTGATACTTCAACTAAATTACGATAAATATAGTTTATCAGCTTGGAGTGCAAACCTATCAGATGCTTTTATACTATAATACTGAGAGTCTTTTTTTCTTTTTTCTCATAATTTCCACGTGTGTGAGAGAGGAGAGAAGGCAGGCGTGTGCATGTGTATGCAGATTGTGTGTTTGTGTGTATGTGTATGTGTAAGGGTGTGTGCAGGAAAGTGTTCATGTGCATACAAGTAGAGGCCAGCAACTGATAGCTCCTTCTTTTTCACTCTATTTTGTTTTTAGAGACATAAACTCTTGAGCTTACTGATTGGCTAAAGTGGTTGTTCATAGACGTCTAGGGACACCTGTG